>KK121167.1:182943-217356 GCA_000611955.2 Stegodyphus mimosarum
GGTATCTTATTGCTATGCTATCTTCGAGCAAGCCAGCCGTCTCTTTTAACAGCAGAAACTATCTATTAGGTTTTGTAAAAGGGCTTAACCCATATCGTCGTTCGGTACACTTGCCAAAAATACCAACTACGATATATCGCTGCGCCTTTGTTGGGGCCTTATTGTACTCATCATAAGAGGTCTGTGTTTCAAAATAACTTTATAAAATGTTAAAATGGTTCATATTCGATGCAACACAAGTGAAAAAATGGTTATTAGATTTAACGTTTTGTTATATTTTATGCTGATTAGTGCCGCGGGTCTGTATATGTTAGAGCGATAAGATAGAAACGGGACGCAGTCGATGCACGCATGCCACTTGAATACTCCGATAACTATCATAAACATCATAAAGATTGCGATTACGGTCCAGAGAAACTATCCCGGGTCCCGTTTCTATCTTATCGCTCTAACATATACAGACCCACGGCACTAATCAGCATAAAATATAACAAAAAGTTAAGTCTAATAACCATTTTTTCACTTGTGTTGCATCGAATATGAACCATTTTAACATTTTATAAAGTTATTTTGAAACACAGACCTCTTATGATGAGTACAATAAGGCCCCAACAAAGGCGCAACGATATATCGTCGTTGGTATTTTTGGCAAGTGCACCGAACGACGATATAGCGTCGTTCGGTACTAAAAGGGTTAATTGCCTGACTCCCCCTAGTTCAGGCCTACTTGTTATGCTTGGATAGTTTCATGCGACGCGCCGTATTGGCAAGTTTTTCATCTAAGCCGGACACGCCGCACTTTTCGCGGCATTCTCGGCTTTACCCTACCAGTCAGTGAAAGTGCTTGAAAATCACATCCCATGATATACAGTTCGGGAGCAAAAGAAAGTTGCCATAGCAAAGTCCGTTTTAAAATGTCAGGCTTGGATTCAAAGGCATTGGGAAAAGTTTGTTTCGGAAACCCAATAGTGTGATATACAAGTTTCACATTTTTAACACACTGGCTGCCACGCGAGTCTGTAAGAAAATCTCCTTTAGGCTACGAGTGCTGCTATACTATGCGTCAAAACTGTTTCCGGTCGCAGGAGGTCAGGACGTCTAGAACGAAACATTTTGGAACATGCATTCAGTTTAAAATCGTTCAAGAACCAAAGGGTGTGAGACTCGACATTTATTTCTTCTTTCCAAATATTTTTTCTGTAGCGATTAGTAATTTTTTTGAGCTAAAATTGTTTCCTCAACTTTTTGCGGTGTCTAAAAGAAAAACGAGAGAGTAATTTTTAAGTGAATCATACAGCAGTGAAGAAGAAAGCTATTGTGAGGTTTACAAAAATTCGAATAGTAACTTAAGGAAGAGTCGAGAGTTTTCAGAAAAGTAATTATAAACAAACTTACACCTTCAGACTGTCTTAAGAACATTTTCAGTAGGTTTCCCATCCAACCAGTAATAAATTATCTCAGACCTAGCATGCAAAATTCTCAGTTGCAGGCTAAGGGTTGAACCTTATCTTCAAATGAATATTACAATTCTCTACTGAAGAAAAAATTTTCTAGGAATAAAGAAAGAGCTGGGGGAGACAAAAGACAAACTTTGTATACTTTAAGAAATTTTTTTTAACTCCGCCACTGCCACTCCAAAGTTAGGTTGCTTTTTTCTCTATCTACAAACTAAAAGAAAAACGAACGTCCTGGAACGCTCGGCTAATAGAATATAGTAAAGCACACCAGAGCTATCTGTCCTCGCGTGCACGAAATTATGTTACAAATGAAAAATAGCGCCCCTAAATTATGCTGCCTCTCCTAGCTACGCCACTGGGGGAGAAGCTGTCAAAGGCTCCAGTCGTCAACTTTTTGAATGATGCTCAGCGGTTAGATTATTAAAATAATTTAAACATGTGTTTAGCACGAAAAGGTGAAAAATGCATAAAAATTTTTCAATGCACAAGAAAATTAATGAAAAACTATAAAGTGCTTTTCTCTTTTTTGAGGGTCAATAAAGTTTAAGGAGTGAAATTTGGGGCTTTGGTCCTGGCCAGAGCTTAGAATATCAGATGGTCAGCATTTGCTTTTCCGGGGACCAATTTTTTATGAGATTTTCCTTTCAGCATGGTACATATTGGTGACAAACATATTAATCTGTGAAGAAAAGAAACATGTGATGCAAAATATAAAATTAAGGGGAGCGGGAACCTTAAACAGGCAGCGATTTTATATAAAACGGCATCTTGAATTTTATACAAAATCCGCGCCAATCTATGGTTGCTCTTAATGTTAGCAAATGACTAAACAACTACTTATTTACTCATTTGCTAACATTAAGATACCAGGCAGACAGTCAACAAGTAAACATAAAAATAAAAATAATAATAATAATAATGCTAATCATGTGCCATGGTTATTGAGCTAATAAGCAGCCATCACAAAAAAAAAAAGCTTCTCGTACAATATAAACATGTTGTCTAAACATATATCAGAAACAAAATTATTTGAATGCATAATTTGTATAAAAAACACGCTGAAGTCTTTTCTCCTCTTTATTAATTTCACTTAGTCTCTATATTTATTTATTTCCATTTTTTTCTCCATATTTGATAATTAAAGAAGTATATTGTATCTAACTAGAGCAGCTGATAAAACTGATCCATCATTAAAAAAATCCTTATTTATTAAAATTTGCTTGTAAAATTAAGTGCACAGCACATTAAAATTAAATGGTTTCATACATTACTAGATTAATTTTATTTACAGACCTAGTAGCATGGCAACCAATAGTAGTGTTGTAAAATTACTGAATATCAATTTTCAGTTTGCCACAGTTTCATCACAAGATATACGAAAGATGAAAAATTTATTTTGTTTATAGAAGGGTATTAAAAAAAAACTCTGTTAACTTACTTTCTTAATTACTGACCCTAGACATATATATCCAATTATAAAATTTTTTATAGCGAAATAATTTTAGGAAAACAGTTTATCTGGAAAAATAAAATTTATTAATTTCATTAATTAAATAAAAAAGTTTCATATTTTTACTTGAAAATTCACTAATTTAGAACCATTCCTTAAAGATTTAAGAGTATTCTAAAGGCAGTAGTCTCATATTCTAGACTCTAGACATATCGAGTTTCCTAACTCGGTACTATAATCATTTTTCCAAAATCCAGGATGATTTGTACTCCAACTCCTTCCTTACGAACAGAAGAGCAAGTTTCTTTCCTCCAGTTTTTCACCACTACTGGGGCACAGTGAACCACAACAGGGAAATTAATTATATCACAAGATGGTAGAATAAGTTTGTCTCAGAATTCGAGTGAATGGATTATTCATCAGGCAGCAAATTAATCCCATTGAGTTGTCTCATTTAAAACTGAACTGTTATTCATTAAGTAGGAAGAGAAACACCCTAATGCAAAATTAGGCAGGAATTATTATGCATTATGGCATGAAGTACAGTGAGATATATTGTTGGTTTAATCTTTCAAAATGCAAATGAAAATAGTTACATTTTCTGCCAACCCTGCCCCCAATGCATTTTTGAAAATAGGAATAACATGGGCAATGATAATATGGTGCAAAACTTGAGCTGAAAGTCTTGAGGTGTTGTAAATATTATATAAATGCAACTGAAAAACCTGAGTATTAAGTAATCAAAAGCATTTAAAACTAGATAAAATAATGACCTTATTTTGGAGTGGATTTTAAAAGGAACACACTTTATAGCAACAGCTATAAAGCGATATCATGAAATGACTTGTTACCTTTCAAATACATTTTCTTCTTTTGAAAGGAAGACAAAGGCAATGAAAACTCAATATAAAAAATATTTAATTGCATTTTGTATTTTCTGCCACTGAAATTTGGCAGTAGAATACAACTGCATTTCAACTGAAATAAATTCACAAAATAAACATAAAAGATAATTCTATGAACTATATAATGTCTACTAATTCTAAACTCAAACTTCAATATAAATCAACAACTTATTTACTGACATAACTGAGATGATGACTAACAAAGTTAATATTTAAAAATGATTTCAAACACAAAATAACATTTTAATATAAAATAAGCAAATACATTAAAACTTATAAATGATGTATTTTACAAGAATTAACATCACACATACTCAATTTTAATCCAGACATGATTCTAGGTAGGCTGAAAAATCATTACATTCAAGATTATCGGTGATCTTTGAAGATTACTGAAGTAAAAATAAAATATTATAGTACAACACAAAAGTCTATTGCTATAAAAATATTATTGCACAAAGCAACTGCATAATATAAAATTATTGCATTCTGCCCACTTTAGGTATTTCATAATTTACAAAAATCACACTCAGTAAAGATTTTGAAAAGCACACAATTAATTCTTCTTTGTCGTGAATACAACAATTTCCTAATCTACTAATTTATACTATTTACAGAAATGCAGCATTATATTCAAAACAGAAATTTCTGTCATATAATACCTTTTATTTGTACATATTGCAGGAAATTTTAAGACACAGAGTATCTGTATATAGCTCATCAGCTTAAAAATTCAAAACTTACACATTTTACACTTCAATACAATGAACACTATCACTGCAAATGCATTACAAAGTTGATTTAACCCAGAGAGGCATGACGTTTTGTGTCTGCTTATAAAAATTGTATTTAAAAAGCACTGATTATCTAAATTTGTACATTTTTTTTATTTTAATCTAAATTTTCATAAACTTTTAAGATAATATTCAGATAATTAAAGTAAACCAGAAAACAAAATGTTTCAAGTAATATGGCAACACACAGTAAATGACAAAAAATCTCATGAAAAGCAATCATGCCACTCAGGGTTAAGAAAAGAAGTTTGTAACCACTGCTTTAAGCACAAAATCTAAACATTGTTCTCTAAAATAAAATATTTCCTACTTACAGGTTGACATCAGAATGTAATTTACAATTTAACAAATTATAACAATAACAACTTATAACAATAATTAAATTTACATTATAAAAACCTTACATTCTTAGGATATAATAGAAAACTGGTGAAATAATTTTTTGGACAGATAAGTATTTGGGAGTATGACTAGCAAAAATAAGGAAAAAGAATGAGTGAACATGAATAAAATTTAAGAGACCCCAATACTTGATTAAATACAGCTTGATTTAAAAAAAAAAACATAAAAATATAACTACTCCTAATTCTTTTACATTTAAAATGTTACTTTCTGCCATGATATGAAATTAAATATAACAAAATTTCAAAGTTTTGATAGATACTATACACCAGTGTGATAGAAAATTATTAATTATAGGGCAAAGGAAACATCCGTAACACCAAAATAAGAGAAAAAACATAATGAAATAAACACGTATTTACATTACGACCCTTTTTAAAAACATTCTTCAAATGAGAATGATATCTATGAATGAATTATTTTATAACCCCGTTCAAATGCAGGGTACAAATAACTCTTTAAAAACAAAAATTAGAAGGCAACAGCTGCTGTAGTATATTTACTTCCTTCACATATAACAGACTTACCTTCAAGCATAACAATTCTTTGGTTCTAAAAGATAAATACTACATAAAAAAAATTTCCAATGTGATAGAATAACAAATAAAAAATTTAAAACAGATACAACATTGGGTTAAAAACTACAACAAAATATACATGTAACATATTTACTTGAATTTTAAAAAAAAATATTCAAGTACTTTCAACAACAAAAGATGAATAAAAGTTATAGGATATACAGCTTCACTGATTGTTCAAACAGTTACATTTAAAAGTTAAAAAAAAAAAAAAAATAAAAAGAAAATCAAAAGTACATAACTAAACCAACAATGTTTGTTCGTGCATTCTTTATATGGAAATCAATGACACAACAATAAATGATTCAAAACTTTCATAAAACCAATGTTTGAAGTGATCTAAAAATTATTTACTGAAGAAAAGGTAGAAATATAGAATTATTAAAATAATAAAAAAAATAAACAAAATACCGGTTAGAAATTATTCATCAAGATTACCATGATGTTGGACTTATGGCATTTATATCGAAGTTGGAAATCACCAATTTAACTGCTTCCCTTTTAGATCTTTCATCATTTTCTGCAAGAACAGAATCTGAGGATTTCTTTACTTCTTTACCCTTATTCTCCTTATCACTGAGTGTTTGTCCTTTAGTATTTTGCTTTGGTTTCTTTAAATTGCCTAAATAAAACCACCGTCCTGGATTAGTTTGTACAGTATCTTTTTGCCCACTCATCTTTCTACGAGGTGCAGGTGATGGTTCAGGAGTTGCACATGGCGTACTATCTGGAGATGAATGAAATTCTTCATGTTTTATGCTATTTAAAATGGAATGATACAGAGTAGGTGAGTGATCTACTGTTTTGATATAAGGATCTGAGATTGGCATTTGGATTTCTTTTGCAGAATTTGCAGCAGTATTCTCTACTTCAATCTCTGGAGTGTCAAGCAAGTCACTAGGTTCAACTGCAAGAAAACAAATTTAACAAACATAAATACATGCAAAAAGAACACAATTATGTATAGTTCAAACTGTTCTGAAAATGTTTTTCAACAGAATTTTCCACATGTTGACTTCTCCTCCCAAGAAAAATGCTTGTAATTTGATCAGCCAAATTAGTAAAGTGGCTAATGAGTATAGAAAACTAATACATATAGAAAAACTGTCACTGTTCACTTTTATTAATTTCTATAATTTAACTAATTTAAGAACTGTCATATTTATACAAAAAACTAACATGAATTTCTTTCTTGAACCTAGTTCAATTACATTTGTTTCACATTAGGACACTTGATTACAGGTTATCTACAAAATATAAACTTTCTAAACTTATTCTTGAGCACTGCTTAGGTTCATTTCTATGGATGCTATAGTGGACCATCATAAAAAAGGCAAATGCCAATCAAAGTTTTCATATTACATTTATTTCAATTTTCAAGTTTAATTTCTTTTCTTTGGCATCAGGACATTTATACCATCTTTTCATTACCAATTTTATGAATAAATTTTTATCAAACATAATCTTGAATATTCTAGTTCACAAAACTTATATAGTAGTTTACTATATAATTTTTAATTACAATTTAGCAATCAGCAGCAATATAACATATACGAATTTCATTTCTTCATTTAAAAATAAGTCACACAGTAGGATCATAACTTATCATGCATACATATATTGGATTTACTTATAAGCTGAAGACACGTTCCTGACATACATTATGCATAACACATTTGACATATTTAGTAATAATACTGAAACCCGCTTATTCTAAGTAAAACTGAATTTAAAGATGCCTGGCTTGCACCTATTCTTATAATGTGCTAACATATATTATTGTTAATAGTATTCGATAAAACAAATTAAGTATTACACTACTTAGTATTTTTAACAATGCTTTGAAATATCCACAAGCAGAGATCTAAAAACTGGTAATCTGTAGATGTAAAATATTTAACCCACAGTAATAAATGACAGGTACATTTTTTGGTGAATTATCAGAATCAGATTTCAGATGCCATAACTTCTATTGCTAGAAAATGAACTTGCACAAGAACTGACAACTGTGGCTACAGAGACAAATATTTCTAGAATTAAATAATTATTTACAATTTATCATAAAAAACTGTATCCAAATCTGCCCATAAATAAACTCAAAATCTGATAAGTTAATTAATTAGGCAGAATATCCAAACAAATCCTATATATATTATATACGTTTATGCTAAAAATTAGGAGAGAACCCTTTTATAATTTCTCAAAAAAATACTAGACAGAATTGAATAAATGTGTTATGGATACAGCAGTTAACACCATGCAGCACTGAAAAAAGGCACCTATAATTGTGAGTAATACTCATGAGCATAGGAATATCTAAAACTGATGCTGCAAGATGACACCTAAAATGAAGCTAACAAAGGGTATAATTATATCTAACAACGATCATACAACAACATATGGCAGAGGTTATACGACACATGTCATACACAGGTCATGCAACAACATATATGGCATAGTGTTAAAGCGGTAATTCCTCAATTCCTGTGGCCACCACTCCTTGATGAAAATAGGAATAGAAGCGACTTCTAGATGGTTCTGACAGGTTTTTAGATCCAACACGGTTCTTAGAAATTTCTGGCGAAATGCAGTTACTCTCCCAAGTGCATGTAAATTTAATGGCCTCACCAATGATTATGGAATTCAGACTGCTTACTGCTGGTAGTTTGACCTGAATTTTCTGCAGGACAATGTTTATTCGCTGAATTTTTCAAATCCACAAACACAGGCTCGCTGCATGGGTGCTTCTTGTGGTTTTCCTCGTGTGTAATGTAAATAAGAGACAGTTTCCCTTAGTAAGTCCTTCATAAAGGCACTCATCCTCTTAGAAAGATAGCCTTTGCATACCTCTGCACATTCAAATAACCCCAACCTATGAAATTAAACAAAATTTTACATACAATTATGTATTGAAGATCAATGCTATTGCTTTATTATCAGACCACATATATTCTAATTTTGGTTCAGTACCTTTTTGAGAAATCTGGGAGGGAAAAAAGGGGGAATTTATTCTCTGAATTTTGAATATCAGTAAACATATTCAGAGACCACACAAATTTGTCTTTACAGTATATACGTCAAAATGCTGATTAAAAAAAAAAAATACAAAACTCACCTGCAGGGCAATAGGATTCAGTGGCTGGAATATCCACATTGTTCATATGATCAGTGAGAAAACATTCATCTTCTGGTGGACTACAAGCATACTGCTCAAAATCAGTAACAAAATTTAACCTCTCGATGTTGTTTACCATCCAGCTTGGTAGGCCAAATTTTCGGTATCTTCCATCATTTTCAATTGAAGCATTCTCTTGTTTTGCATCCATGGCTTTAATAAAAGTTGTACAAATTCTAAAAATGACAAAAGAATCTTATTACAACCAACACTGAAAAATAAAAACTATCCACTAATGTTTTATGTTAAAATATTAACTTCTTTCAGTACAGTTACATTTTTCTGGATTTTTTTATGCAAAATTTCAAAATACATCGTCATTTCAGAACTTAAAATTTTTCTTTATTTGAAACTTTATAAAGTGATCCTATGTATTATTATGAAAATGAGAATCCAGTTCCAATACAAGACCCAGAAAAACATACATACAGATAGAGCTCTCAAAAGCTTTAGAAAATCTATATTCCTCCTAAACTGCGTTATACACTTGTGTGCAAAATTATGGGAATTTGCAAATTATATCTATTTTTAAGAAAAGCATTGATCCAAAGGTATTAATTATGCTGCAGAAGTATTATCCAAATATTCAGAGTCGAATATGTAAGCATAACTGTGCAACTGACTGCAGAGTTGTGATCATGACTTGGATGTAAGTGCATGAGGGGTTTTCGCAATTCTTTTGCTCATACTCCTTTACGATACTCACCGTGTTTATCACAAGAGTCGGCAAGTTTTATAAGGTATCAGATAAAATGAGTAGCCACGAGCATATGGATGACAGAATGAGATACAGAAGTCGCAGTAAGCGCAGGTGGCTACAAAGCTGAATATAATGCTTAGTGCCATCTGCAATTCCTGGAAACAGTTTGAAGACATGTGATCCAAATTGAGACGACCTAGCTAAGATGATCAAGATCCAAAACGACAAATGAGGATCGTTATTTGTCACTTTCAGACAAATAGCAATTCTCATTTGTCTCACCACATTTTCGCAGGTGACACAGGACTGCTACAGCTTCACAGCTCTCACATGAGCTGGATGCTGCCACTGGAACCCCAGTTTCATGGCCTACTGTTGCCCGAAGGCTTTATGAGTTAAGACTGCATGCCAGAAGACACACTGTTTGTGTTGTGCTCACTGCAGCACACAAAAGAGCACACTTAGCCCAGTGCAGACTACATACACTTTGGATCAAACTTCAGTTGAACACTGTGCTTTTTACAGTTGAGTTGAGATTCAGCCTGAATACTAATTCTTGGCGTATCTGTATCCAAACAGAGCCTGGAATAAAACAATCCCTCCCTCACCGTGGAAAAGCATCATTACAGTGATGGAGGTGTAATGGTTTGGGCAGCTTGCATTGTTGAATGGTCATGCATCCCTCCATGTGTTTGACAAAGGCTCTTCACTGCTATAAGGTAAAAAGAGGAGATCTTAAAGCTCTATGTCCGACTTATTAGATGCACAGTTCATACTGGGTCCCTGCTGATGGACGATAAAGCCCGTCCACATAGGGCTCAGATGGTTGAATATTACCTGGAAAGTGAGGATAATCACCTCATGGATTGGCCAGCCAGATTTTCTGACCTTAATCCTATACAGCATGTCTGGGATGTCCTTAGGAAGGCAATTTTATCTTGCTTTCCTCCTTCGAGAACCATCTCAGAGTTGAAAACTGCCTTGCTGCAGGAGTGGGATCAACTGTCAGAGGGACTCCTCAACTGCCTCCTGTCCAGTATGCTCTCATGCTATGTGACCCGTCTGGAGGTGAGAGGAGATCATACCCTGTATAACCCATTTCGAGTTCGATATGATATGGATTTTGGACATCACTGCACTATGAGCTTTACTGACACTCATGCATACATAAAATGACTTCTGAATAGTACATTTCTTTCTCTGTTGTAAATTTCTAAATTTCATTAAAATCTGATCACTAGTTTTTCTGAAATTTGACATTATGTGCAAATTCTTTTAATTTTGCACATGAGTGTATTTTATTTCGTAATATGATCAGTTACTGAATAAACATAATTTCTCTGTGCAAAAAACAGGTCCTGCTGATATATCACTCTCAATCTCTTGGTAAAAATTTCTAACTCCAAATGATCCAAGGCAGATGCACCTACTGTGGGAATCAGCTAACACACAAATACCAAATAATAAAAGAACACGAACTTTAGAAAAATATACACTGATCTGATATGTATAATTTTTGCACACTTAATTATCAAATAAATTTTAGATCTCATAAATAAATAAAATAACTGAACATGAAACAGGGGCTAGAAATAATAAGTAAAGTTTCATTAATTTAACAAGATAGAATTAGGCAGTTAAAGCTTTACAATTTTTATCACACAAATATTCTTCAGTTTTTAAGTTCCTTAAATATGTCTGATCATATTACAAACTGTAATAAATGCAAACTTCATGTTTAAACATAAAAAAATATGTCTTCCATGCATTCTTACAGATAACACAGTGAAACAAAGAATAGGACAGTCTGAAACCTTACTTTTTTTTAATGAACATCAGAAATCTATTTTAAGTTAAGGCATTTTTACTGCAAAATGGGTAGACCAGTTCATATTTTAAGAACATTGTTTAAAATACAAGCAACTGTTCAGATTACAGAATATATACATAATCATTAGTTCAAAAGTATCCCATCCATATATCTAAGAAAATTTTTGAAAAAAAAAAAGACTTTTAAAAGACATAAATTCATAAATTTTTTTATGTACTTACTTTCTTAATCACAGTATACCTTTTAATAACAATTTTCAAATTTACAACTGTTTAAAACTTGCTTCAATTTTAATTCATCTGAAAGACTTATTTATAATACAATTTTGTGTTTAGGACGATAGGCATAAATGGGTTTAACCGAACCCTGGTATGATACTATGAGAAAAGACTGAAAAAGAAATGTACAGCAAAAACACTACTGAGAATTCTTAAGATATGCTACTTTTAAAAAAATTGTGATTGTTAAGTAATTCATTTGAAAATCTGAAACACCATATAACCAGAAGATATACTGTGATCGATGCGATTTTCAAGTCAATGAAAGAACGGACATATACATAAGCATGCATTGTTATCATTGCCCCATTATATTGGGGAACAGAATAATAAAAAAAAAATGAGTAGTATAATTAACTTTGAGTCATAAATTTGTAAACAAACCAGATTTTTATTTATGAATGGTCAACAGAAATGACAATTCACTTAAAATTTACTGCTATTCTGCCAATTTTATGTTTAGACATAGAATTATCTGGAACCATCTTTTTTTTTTTTTTTTATAAATTATATATTTAGTCACTTTATGAAATAAAACTGACAAAAAAAATATAGAAGAAATACTCAAGTTCAAAAACTGCCCAGATGAAACTAAATTTATCTTCTATCCTAGAGAGTGATCCAAACATCACACCCTAATTTACGACCAGATTTTTGAAAAATGCCATCACTATAAAACTACAGAAATATTAGTAAATTGAAAAATTTTGCAATCTTAAAATCAATGTGCATTTCTCATATTTCTGTGGTTGTTCTATTCAAACAGTGACAAAATTTGATGTCACACTGTTACTCTAACAGAATATGCTAATAAAATCACAGTACAAAGACAAATTAATACTTTCCATGGGCCAAACCATACTGATTATAGAGAGAAGGGCATTTTGAACGATAGATTTATATGACTGTACTGCCATGTGTAAATAAAGTCCCCAAACTTCTGGATCCTGTAACATCTTTTGGAGAAATCATTTTATAGCTGAGGAAGTTTTTAAATTATAAAAAATCGAATTTAAAATTACCTGCTTTATGTGATAAATTTTTTATTTCATAAAAACAAAAAATAACTATAGATGACCTTTTTTTTTTTAGGTTTGAAAAATCATTCTGAAACAGTTTTAAATGTTTCCTTTTCTCTAATAGAAAAAGTAACTTAAAAAAGTGCAAATTCATGTTCAGACCAAAGTATGCATACAGTAGTACTAAAAAATAAATAGGAAAAATGAAAAGAATTAAGTAAAAAAAAGATGATGACGTAATTATGTTCTTTTGAGTTCCAAGCAATCATATGTGTGACATTAAAAAAACTAAAACAAATAATTAAACCACAGCAATTTCATTAAAAAAAATTCATTATATGTTATCAGCAACTATCAGATTCTTCCAGTGCTCTTCACACATAATGAGACTGTAAGAGTCATTAGGTTATACTAATGGAGGAGAAATGAAAAATGTGCAATACTCTTGCCAGGATTTGAACACTAGACCTCCCTATTGCCAGCTAGACATGCTATCCAGTACCACCATGAAGGCACACAGAAAGAAGGGAGAAATTACCTTATAAAATTACGAGGGCATATAAAGTGATGGGTTCGGTGCAATTTATCCATTCATGTAGAATCCGAATAAGTTAATTCAAATTGATAACAATACAAAGAGTTAGAGAAGTCTATTAATTGGATTCCATAATCAATTTAATGAAAATATTAATTAATTTATAGGCCATTAACAAAGACAGTATAATCAAGAGTTTTTTTCTCCTCTTCAGAATCTTTGTGTACCTCTTTATATTGTTTAAACAGTTTTTGAATGTCACTTTTAAACTTGTTTTCTTGCAAAGAGAAGATACAATTCGGAAACAAACAGTTAACTGCCCTGCAAAAAACTTTTTCTTTAGAAATATTACTCGACAATTTCCATTTCTCTTTTACCCTCTAACATTTCTTCTTTGTTGGTAATTGTGATATGTTCATGTAGCCTTTACAGGTAGCGTAGTTCATGGAGTGCCAACTTCTGTTGATTATGGCATAAGACCATTTCTTTCACATTTGTTTTATTTAGTACTTCAAAACCTACTCCACTTATGTTTCATATGACTACAGTATTAAGCAATACTGTGTTCATATCTAGAGTTCTGCCATCAGTTAAACCTTGTAGCTATAATTTGCCTTGATAAACATTTATTGTAGTAGGTTCCATTAATTATTACAGAAATCTTCCAAATCATGCAAACTCTGACCCTTAAGAAAGGCATTTTCTTCACTTATGTCCAGAAGCATTCCAAAGTTCTGAATGAGCACTAAATTAATAAGTGAACATCAAAAGTCGAACGAACAGTAAACAAATATGCATGCAAATAAAATTATGAAAATAAAACACACATGCAAGTAACAATGTGTGAAGAATTTGTGTACTGGGGAAACATGTGCAAGATTAAATGCTAAGTTTAAAAACTTATTTCGGCTCTTCAGAACCATGGATAAATGAAAAATACAGATACCAAGAGATTATTGTATTCACCACAGAATGAGATATTTCATGCTGACATATAAACATAGGACAGAGTTGCCACTCAAACAGGAGAATGAAATTCCCTGACTTTTTCAGGTTTTCCAGGTATGTTTTAAGAAAACTCCAATCTAACCGCATAATGCACTTTGGCTGTGCTAAGAGGTAAATTAATTATGGTACCACTTGAAAACACAAAAATTTGTCAATTACATATGATTTATATATTATCCCCTAAGATTACTATTATAACTATAATATTAGTTGTTTTCTCCACTGAAGAATTGAGATCTTAATCTGCCCAATGTGGATAAAATTTTTTTTGCCGACATTTTGCAGCTAAATGAAAGAAAGAAATCTATTTAATGATATTTTTAAATGAATTCACGTATTTCATATTTATTTAGCTGAATACATAAGCAAAAAATATGTGCATTGAATTTCGTGAAGTTATGTCATCATACTGCTAGAATTAGTTTCAGAATTAGGCAAGAGAAAATTTCCTGAAATTTGAAGGTATTATTATTTACTAATAATAAATAAATTTAAGGGGAAGAAGCAAGATTAAAATAATTAAAAAACTGAATTACAATAATCAACGATATTTTGGTGAATATAGTTATATTAAATGATTAGCTTAGATGACTGATTACTATTTTTTTATTTTACTGAAAAATGACAAATAAGGCATTTCTTAAAAAGAAAAAAAAAAGTATTTAAAAGATTTTGTGGTAAAATCCTAGTATACACTATGGCCTTGGCACGATTTTGAAAATTGCCAACACCAAAATGGCCCGTTTACTGCTCATCATAATATCGCCAAATCCCATATGTACCATACATGGAGGCTATTCTAACCTCCATGGTACTGCTATACTGGGATTAAACCAATTTTGTTTGATACAAGAATACGTATTTTCTTTAGTTCAACATGCACTGCACATGCGCATGCGAGTCTTTTTCGATTCTTGAGGTTACTGGGAACCAAAGTTACTGGAAACTTGCTTTGCCTTTCTAAAAGACAATCTGTTTGGAGCTGCAAGAATTGGCTCTATGCCAGCTGCCTGAGTGACGCTAATACACGCCAAGAAAGTGATCGCTTCCATTTTGGCGCAAAACTCGCTTTTTGGGGGATCGCTGTATGAAATTCCCCGACTTTTCCAGATTCAGACTAAAATATTTTAATTCCCTGACTTTTTTGGTCAATTTTCGAATTCCCTGACTTTTTCCGGTTTTCCAGGTAGCATGGCAACCCTGATAAAAGGAGCTTCAGAAAAGGAGAACACTCATGAAATCATTCATAAATCAAAGTGACTTAAAAACAAACAGTTGTTGTTATTTATATTTTTTATCATTATATTATACAGAGAAAGTATTTTCCTGCTTTCAAACAGGAGAGAACTTTCAAATCATATCAAACATGTCTTCGAAACTTAAAATAACAACAAAATAAATAATGACATGATAAATACGTACATCATGTAAATAGAAATAACATGCAGTAAATGATTTTTCAACTTTCAAATCTGAAAAGCTATCAAAAGATGCCATAAGTATATAAAAAATATTGACACACTGAGCAATGAGATTTAGGGGATGGTGAAGAAGAGAGATAATGAACAATTTCAATAGATTCTCATAATGCACGACTTATTATTCAGAAAATGCCAGTAATCTACACTAAATTTTGAATGTAAACAAATCTAATTAGGACTTGCAGAATATTTAATGTGGATACCATATCATTTTTTTTCAAGAAAGAGTCTTTTACCTGAGAAACGAGTATGCGAAAATGGATGAAACTTTATGTTAATAACAAAATCATTTGGAAATGCAATGTTAAAAATTTCAAAAAGAAAAATGTCCTATATGTTGGAAATTGGTTCAACACATTGCTTTAGATATCCGTATTCTTAGACAGAGGAGTTGACATCAATGAAATGGTGTAACAATAAGCTTAATATGTGTGAAAGTGCTGCAGTTGACTGGAACAATAACATGCAATAAAATAATAATAAGGATTCTTAAAAATATACTTGGGAAACAACATGCGAGTATTCTTGTTATTATTATGCACTGTGTTGCTTATTTTTACATTCGCGCTTCATGAGCTTGGTGAAATTATAGCTGAGAACTTAGCACAAATCTAAAATCTCCATATATGGTTGGGTGCCACTGTAATAAAGAAGTACAGCAATATTTTTATGTGTATACAAATGCAAACTTTTTAAAAACACATCATAACATATTTTGACTATAGAAGCAAAGTTTTTTATTTTGTTACTTAATATTTTCTGCATCCACATCAATGCTCTTTTTTAAAAAGAACAAACCATAAATCTCCAGAAATTTTGCTTTGAATCCTTACTTTTGGGTGTATATTCCAGGGTCTCAATTAAAAAAAAAATATATTAGGTAAATTAATTTTGAATTACGTGGCATGCAGCAAGATTTTATTTATCCATAACTTTACAGATACTGAACTATAACTAAATGCAATTCACAGATGCTTTCATATTCTGCATAATGACCTAACATGTTTACATAGCAAACACAGACAGGAATTGGAAATGGTAAAGATTTTTCTAACATTAAAAATGGTTTGGTTTATTTGATTACACCAAAGCACATGAGGGCTTTGCCTAAAAGAGCAGATGTTGTTACAGCTTTTAAAACAATTAATATCTGTATTTAAACTTAACTACTACTTCACCTATGATTTTCAACTTACATATTTGTTTTACTTTTCCCTGTTGTGGAATGCAACACTGGTTACTGAATTCTAAAGCTAATAGAATGTACTGCTATATTTACTTGGTGTTTCTTTGTTAGCAATGCTAATTTTAAGCTATACTTAACTGAATAAATAGGTCTTAAATTTTTTACACCACCATATTCATTCATCTGGAGAACTAGTAGTTTAATAGAGTGATTTAAAAAGACTTCTGTAACTTTTTCTTTCGCTGCTGTTATTTACATTTTACAGCATGTATGACAGAACTTTGCTTCTGATTTGAAACACCGTTTTGAGCACCAAAAGGATTCAAGAAAGGGGACTTGTATGTCATCGATGAAACTGGTGCTAAATTACCTCAAAAAATCACAATAATATAGCTGAAAAATTATTTCACAGAGTAAACTATATTGGGAAGATCAACAATTCATTACAGCTTCATTAATAATGACTATTAATGAACAAAAAAACAAAGAAAGATGAAACCAAATAGAATATGAAGAACAGGAAAAGATAAGGTAACTTGAAGTGGAAATGGCACAAATTCATGCAAAATTGCCAACAGAAGATGAGTCTCAAAACTCTCTTACTCTCACTGGTTCTAAAAATATTTATCAATATTTAGTTTAGGTAGTTTAGTGGTAACTTTACAGGTTGGCTACCCTTCTGGAGTCAATTCCAACAGATTCATAATGATAAAGACATTGCACCTGAAATTAAATTTCAGTATTTTGTTCAAGCTACCATAAGTGGATCCAGAGCACAAGAAGTAGAAAGCTTCCCACCAACAGGAGCCAACTACACCAAAGCAGTTGATAGTCTAAAATCTCGGTTTGGAAGTGATGAGTTTTTGATGCAATTTATGTTGAGTTGTTAAAACTAATAATTTCGGTTCAGAAACATGAAAAAGTCTCTATGACGCTCTTTGTGATAAAACTTGACTTGTATCAAAGCATCAGAGACACTATGAGTGACTACTGATAAATGTGCTTCAAAATTTTATCTTATGGTTGAATCTTGTTTTCAAGAAGAGTTCCTGAAAACATGGAACAGAAGTGCTGCATTTGCAAACTCAAATGATGTTAAGGAACGTTGATTAATTTGATGTCATTTCCTTACAGCCAAAACTAAAGGGGAAGAAAGAATAAATTTAGCAATGGCTGGCTTTGTTTTGTGTTCAAGTGAAAATCACCAATCTCTTAGGAAGAGAAGAGGGCATCTGACCACAGGAAGCATGCCTACAGCTGCCAATTTACTCACTACAGCTTTTAAGGATGCGAAAAAAACACGTGTCTTTTGCTCTGGGAAACACTGTTTTTCTGCTCAAAAGAAGAGTTTAGTTAAAAAGAAGAGTATTTTAAGAAATAAACAGTGCTGCTTCACATGTCTGATGGCTGGAAATCCAGCTCGTGAGTGCAGTGTTTCTGAAATCCTGTATGTGGTAAAAAATATGTGCCACTTATGTGTGATACTCTACAATGTAGAAAGAGTCTAGATGCTCTAAATAGCAAATTAGACAAAAGTGATGAAAAATGTGCTAGTTCTGAAATCAGCATGTCTAACATTACTTATGGCCCCAAAGGTGCTCCTTCAGAAAATCAAAATCAAGTTAGGGTTGGATAGTACAGAAGTTAGAGCAATCCTACATTCAGGGTCTCACAAATGTATGTTTTAAAAAATCTGATAGAAGAAATGGGAATAGTCCAGTATGAAAAGAAACTTTTATTCTCTCTTTATTTGGGGAGATTAATTCTGAAAAGTGTGAGCACACGTTACAGATGTAACATGGAAGCTTTGGATCACTCCTCTATATGTTATAATATTACACTGGTTATTTCAGGTTCATGTATCAAAGACCTTTAAGAAAAGAAGACAACTTTGTCACATGGGGAGACTAGACACAACATGTTGAATTCCTTGGGGATAGAAGATTCATCAGAATAGAAAACTAAAGATGTCTTAGGATCCTCCGGCAGTTCTAAATCAACAGTAATGTCATCAATTGAAAGAAAGAAAAACAAAACTAAAAAAAAAAAAAGAAAGATTTAAATAATAAAAAAGAGGAAAGAAGAAGAGTGGAGAGATGGATGCTTTTTTGGACAAAGGAGAGGAAGTGACATTCCTAGCATTTCAAGTTCCTGTTCCATTAGCAATTATATCTGTCTCCCCTGTATCTTGAAGACTGAATACAATCTCCTTTTACTATAACTGACACTGAAATACTGAGCTCCATACCCTTTCCTGAGGAAATTTCAGCTGTGTCAATATCTCACAATTATATCACCCCTCATGAGCCTACTAGTGAAACATCTTCAGTTTCACTTAGTGCAGACAGTGAGGATAAGGAAAACATATCTGAAGATGCACGGAGCAAAATAGTTTTCAAATATAAAGATCAATGGACCCCTCTAAGTCCTGAAGGGAAGAAACAGTATGACAAGGATTTTCTGCTTCAGTTTGCAGTCGCAAATTATGTCACTGTGTAAACCAAATATAGATGTGATAAAAAACATGGCTTACATTCAAAAACTAACTAAGTTAATACAGCTATGCAAGTGTCTCATCCCATTCGAATATATACTGATCCATTTATGCCTATATAAGCAAGAAGCAGTGTACTAAGATCTCCTCACACTGCCATTAATCACTGAAGTCAGCCTGGAAGAGGAGAAAAGCCAAAATTTAAAAAAAAAAAAAAAATTCAAGCTCTCCTGCACAAAACATTAAATTACATGAGTCAGAAAATGGTTTTAAGCCATCTCATAAGGTGGAGAAACCTGATGACTAGACTGCTGAAATTCAGGATCGTATAGAGAAGTTTACAGAGTCTTGAACAAACCGACTCCTCAGAAGTTTGAAACATATGTTAGGCAAAAGAAAACCATAAATACAGAAGAAAAGCTAAAAGAAGTACTTAGTTTACTTTTTGCAAAAGCAATTGATGAACCAAACTTCAGTGTCCCCTACGCTAATATGTGCAAACAACTGGCACCGATCAAAGTTCCTTTAGCTGGGCAATCTGAAAAACAGGTAAATTTCTGGAAGCTCTTACTTACCAAGTGCCAGAAAGAGTTTGAGCAAGATAGTATTGATGAACTTTAAAGGGAAAACCGAATTAAAGCCACTGAATTCGCATATCCCCAAAAGCAGGAGCTTCAATTTTATGACGAAGAAAAGAAGATATAGGCAATTAGACAATGTAAGGTTCATCAGATAACTCTTCAAATAAAATATGTTACTGACCCTATAATGCAACAATCACAGGTTAAGAAGAAGTTCTTAAGTCAAGAAGATGAAGAACCACTTGCATGTCTTTGGTGGCTTTTGAAAACCATAGACAAAGAATTAGATAGAGGAAAAATCCTCCATAGATTATGAAAAGCTCAGCCCAATCCTGTGTGGTAGACTGCTGACCTACATACAAGATGATCCAAATGATTGGTACTGACACCCAGAATGTTTATTTATAGAGGCAGCAACAGCTAAAATCCAGATCTTAAGAGCATAGACTGATATTCCTTGATAAAATGCATAAAGTATGTGCAAATGTTATATGAAAATCTTAGACAAGGATTTAGAAATAAGTATCTTGTTCTTTTAGTCCACAAGGGAGTAAGAAATGAGTATCTTGTTCTTTTAGTCCACAAGGGAGTAAGAAAAATTGATGTTTTAAATTCTGGTGATGTTGTTCTAATTGGGCAAAATCATGTCCGCTGTATCAATCGGCCTCTTGGAATAATTTTACATGTACACTCTGGAAAAGACGGTGTTCCAATAGTTGCAAGAGCAAGACCGCCAGGGGCGAAAGCATACATCCTTTTCAAAGACTTTATTCATAAAAGTGCCCGCAAAAAATTTATGTTGATGTCTTGAAGGCTTCTAGAAAAAGTGACATATCTGTTGGAGATATTCCTGAGTCTACCATTGAGAACGAACACTGATCCTGTTTACCAAAAGTAGATCAGGAAGACCCATAAGAATTCCTCATCGAACAGCCTCGTGAGCTTTGTTTTATATTTAACTTGCATAACTGATAATGATTTAAGTTTTACGTTCAAAATTTGAAAATTCTGCTTGCTCTAAATTTGAATTGAAAGTTCAATTTGTAAATTTCACTTTGCAAGGTGAGAGTATGTTACAGATTGTAAAATTATTAATACCAGTATTTAAACTTAACTACTACTTCACATACGATTTTGAACTTACGTTCTTGTTTCACCTTTTCCTGTTGTGGAATAGCAACTTTGGTTGTTGAATTCTAATGTTGATAGAATGTAGTGCTATACTTTCTTGGATTTTCTGTATTAGCAATGCTAATTTTAAGCTTCATTTAACTTAATAATTCATTACTAATTTTTAATAATGTTGTCTTCATTCATCTGGAGGGCTCTTATCTTATTTGAGTGAAAAAGGTACCCCTAACTTTGTTTTGCTGCTGTTATTTACAGATGTCTTTGCAGAGAACTTTCTAAGTGAAGCTGGCTCATTTCAATGTTACACATGGGGAAAACTAAGAAAATGTTTATACAACCAGCCCATTTTCTTGGAATAGAAAACCCAAGTCAAACTACCAGAGCATTAAAAATGACAAACAAAGTAGAGGGAAAAAAGGTTAAAGAATGGAGAGATTTATAGCACTTTTTAAGCATTAATCGAATAGCACATGCATAGAAGGTAATACCGAAATTTGTATACAGAGTCAATTTAGGAAAATCCTTATAGCTAAGGTTTACTTAAAGAATATATTTATGTCAACAGAATAAAAGGAACTTAAAAATTTTGCAAACAAGGGAAAATGTATAATAAGGACGGACAGATTGTCGTTATGAACAAACACACATACACTGACGGAATCACAAAACTGATAAATGAAGGGCCATTCTGCTAAATTCCTAAAGAATCTTCAACTTCTAAACCTTATGAAAGCTACAACAGCCACTAAATCTTATTATACACCCACAACTCGGTTTAAAAAAATCAATTAATTCCACAAACTGCTCACTGGTTAGGTTTAGGTTTTATGCTCTCCTTAAGTTCACAAAACTGGAATTCCTTTTCGACCAACAGTTTTTTACTTAGGAACAGCATTACATCTTTTGCCCAAATATTTAGTTTCTAGATTTTTCCCTTTACTTTCTAACAATATTTATACTGTAAAAAATTCTTTTGAAGTCATCAAAAACCTCAAAAGATATTTCTCCCCGCAGCTTAATTATTTCTTTTGATGTTAAATAACTGTTTACAAATGTTCCAGTTGAAGGAGCCCTAAAATAAAACGTCTTAAAAACAGACTTCAAGAATTCCATTTCACACTTACTGATATTGAGTAGTTAACTTCTCTCACTTGGGTCAAAGCCACTTCATTTTCCAAAATAAATATTATTGCCAAACTGAAGGATTAGCTATAGTTAATCCCCTCAGCACTGTACTTGCTGGTATTTACATGTAGTATTTTGAGGTTTTTATTCAGAAACTACCTTTTCGTCTCTGGATTCGCCACACAGACGACACTTTTATGCCTTTTTCAAGGTAAAAGAATTTATTTGTTATAAGTTTGATTGATCCAGCCCTCCAGTTAATTTTTAAAATTGAATCTTATAATTCTCTCCTTGATATTAAAATAACCCACAATAAATCTGATTTTAGCTCTATTGCTTACTGTAAACCTTTTTCTCTCTATTTGCCTCCTCATGGCTGAATCATGCCACCCAGCTAAGCAAAAAAAGGCTTCTTTTAACATACACATAGCATGGTTTCAAAGTTTGTTCCTCAGAATCTTTGTTTTCTAATGAACTTAATTATTTGAAACCAGTTATCATTGACAGAAGATTTTCTCCCTATGTCATAGATAAAACCTTTAAAACATTTTCATCTCACCATCAAAGAAGACATTCTGCTGTTAGATATAATTTTAACAACCTTGTCGTTATTCCATTTCATCCTTTCATCAGCTACAAAATCACATGGATTCTCAAGAAGTTCCACTTTCATTTTCTCACCTATGAATAAAATCCTTTGCTCAATTCCCAAAGATTCCATAACTGACTTTAACATTTGGGGAATTACAGCACATGTTGTCAGTGTGGTTTGAGATATATTGGCCAAACTTGTGATGCATATTTAAAATAACTATAACTGTAACGGCGTTTATACTAAGTCTGTCTGTTGTGAAGCGCATGTTGTTGTGCTAGCTTAATGTCATGTGAACTGTTTTAAATAAATAAAAATGTTTGAATTCTTGAATTCTACTTATTAGTTGAGTTTACTTTGAAAGTATAGAAGTTCTTAAGTGGAACAAACTAAACAAGACGTCACATGGTGTCAGGAATAAAATGGATTTCAGACCACCTGCTCCGCTAACATTTTCCGTCGGAAATGTTAAAGAAAAATGGAAAAAATAGAAGCAAGAGCTAGAAAACTACTAGCTCTGCAACGGAACTGCTTTACTTGCAACGGAAAAAGATGCCAAGCCAGATAAGATTAAAATTGCAATTCTTTTGAATTTACTGGGTACTGAAGGACTCGAAATTTATAACACATTTCGATTTGAGCCACCTGAGAATAAAGAGAAGTACGAAGAAGTCTTGAAATCTTTTAAAGATTACTGTTCACCACGGCAGAATGTCGTATATGAACGTTACAAATTCTTTTCGTGTAGCCAGCGAGAAGGACAAACAATTGAATGTTATGTCACTCAGTTAAAGACTCTAGCTTCAACTTATGAGTTCGCTAAACAAGAAAATAGATTGATTCGCGACCGTATTGTATTAGGCATTCGCGATAGAAGTCTGACCGAACGTTTGTTTAGAGAATTTAACCTGGGATTAGAAAAAGCTATAGAAATAGTCCGTGCCGCTGAAACAAGCAAAGAGCAACTCCGGAACATGAAAGATGATCCAGCGACCGTAAACAGCGTGAAGAAATATAGAAAACAGCAGCATCAATCAAAACTGGCAGTGCCACTGAAGTTGTCGTCGCAGCAGAAGCAATCAACATTAGAATATGACTGCAAGAAATGCGGAAGAAGACACAAATATCGAGACTGTCCAGCTTTCGGAAAGACGTGTGCAAAATGTAAAGTAAAGAACCACTTTGCCGCGAGGTGTCCTAAGAACATTTATGAAGCTGGAATACCAAATAATGAACTTGGTATATATAATGAACATAGTGTATTTGCTGACTCTGTAATGATAGTAGACCCACCAGTAAACGGGCATAGTGAATTTAAAATAAATGCAAAATCAATCAAAGAACTAACAAATTCTAATGATGAAGTAAATAAGGATATTCACAAGGTAAGTGAAACATGGGTAAAAAGTATTACAATGTATGTAAATAACAAGTCTTTCAAGGTTGATTTTAAGTTAGATACTGGTGCAGCAGTAAATATTTTACCTTTATATGTTTTAAACGATATTAAACTTAAGCCTAAACTTAATGAAACTGATTTGTTCTTAACTACATATGGTAATTTTAAGTTGAAACCAGAAGGTACTCTTACAATTAATTGTTCAACTGAAAAGCTTAAGAATGTGCCTTTACAGTTTTATGTTCTTGATGTAAGATCAAAGCCTATATTAGGGTTAACAGCTTGTTCTGCATTAAAACTAATTGAAAGGATTGATTCCTTAAAGTGCAATATCATGAATAAAAATGATTTAATTGCTCAGTATAAAGATGTATTTACAGGTACAGGGCAATTTCCTGATGAACCGTACCATATAACCCTTAAAGATGATGCAATACCAGTAATACACCCCCCAAGACGAGTTCCTCAGGCTTTACAGCCTAAATTAAAAGATACTTTAAATAAACTTGAAAGAGAAGGGATAGTATCGAAAGTAAATAAACCAACTGATTGGGTTCAAAGTTTGGTTATAGTTGAAAAACCTAATGGGAATCTTAGATTATGCTTGGATTCTAGAGATCTAAATAAAGTAATTAAAAGGGAACACTATCAAATTCCTTCTCCAGATGATATAATTAGTAGGTTAGAAGGTAAAAAAGTATTTTCAGTTGTAGATTTAAAAGATGGATTTTGGCATGTACCACTAGATGAAACTAGTTCTGAACTATGTACATTTAATACCCCTTATGGAAGATATAAATTTAATAAAATGCCATTTGGAATATTCTCCGCCCCAGAAATATTTCAGAAAAGAAACCAAAAATTATTTGGTGACATTGAGGGTGTGGAAATTTATTTTGATGATATCATAATTGCAGGATCTGGTCATTTAACAACATCAAACAACTGCTAACTAAAGCTCCAGTTTTAAAAGTCTTCAGTGGTAATGAGGATATAATTATACACTGTGACAGTTCGAAGGATGGCCTAGGATCGTGTCTAATTCAAAAGGGTAAGCCTGTATCATTTGTGTCGCGCAGCCTGACTAACAGTGAAAAAAACTATGCACAGATTGAAAAAGAGCTATTGGCCATAGTATTTTCTTTTGAAAAGTACCACAATTTTGTTTATGGACGAAAAGTCACAGGACAAAGTGATCATAAGCCGTTAATGGCAATTGTTAAGAAACCATTGCATAAAATCTCTTCTAGAATGCAAAGGATGATCTTAAAATTACTAAAGTATGATTTTGAGATAAATTATGTTCCAGGAAATCAAATGCTTTTTGCTGACACTTTGTCACGTGCATATCCTGTGAATGAAACTATTCGTGATGATCCTGAAATGTTAAATGTTGTTCACACTATTTCAAAATATTTGCCTATGAGTGAAAGAAGAGTGGTGCAATTTAGGAAAGAAACTGAAGCAGATCCACATTTGCAAATAGTTACGAAATATATTAAAGAGGGTTGGCCTAAATGTTACAAAAAAGTATACAATAGTGTAAAAACATACTTTAAAGTTAAAAATGATCTTTACATTAATGACAGTTTGTTATTTATTAATGAAAAATTAGTTGTACCTTATAGTTTGAGAAAAGATATGTTGCAGTTAATTCATGAAGCGCATTTTGGAATTGAGAAATGTAAAAATAGAGCCCGTGAAATTTTTTACTGGCCAGGTATGGCAAATGACATTGAGCAGCTTGTTTCTAAATGTGAAATATGTGAAAAATTCAGAAATAGAAATCAAACAGAACCTCTAATGCAACATGAAATTCCAACTAAACCATTCAAAAAAATTGCTCTTGACATCTTGCAATTTGGTAATCAAAATTACTTAGTGGTTATTGATTATTACTCTAAACGGATTGAGGTTTCTAACATAAAAGATAAGACAGTAAATGAAATCATGATAAAGTTAAAATGCATCTTTGCCAGGTATGGTATTGCAAATGAAGTCGTTTGCGACAATAATCCCTGCAATAGCTACTTATTTAAGAAATTTGCTGAGGATTGGGATTTCGAACTTAAATTTAGTAGCCCCAGATATCCTAAAAGTAATGGTCTGGCTGAGAAAGCCGTAGGAATAGTGAAAAATATCATAAGAAAAGTGCAAGATATAAGTGTAGGTTTAATGGAATATCGAAATACCCCAATTAGTGGAATAAATTTGTCTCCTGCACAACTTTTATTTAATAGAAGATTAAGGACCAAATTACCTATCAGTAATAAATTGTTAAATACTAAAGTAAACAAACCTTATTCTAAATTTCGAGCACTTCAAGCTAGACAAAAATATTATTATGATAGAAACGCACAGAAACTGCCTGAGTTAAAACCTGAAGATAGTATAACCTTGTTCAACTTTAGAACTGGACAATGGGATAAAGGTGAAATAATTTCAAAACATAAAGCTCCTAGATCCTATATTGTAAGAAATTCAAATGGGGAAATATTATGAAGAAACAGACTCCATATAAAACTTTCAAAATCACCTTACAAAGTTAATAATGATTATGATGATATATTAGTAGATAAAGAGGAAAATTCAAATAGAAGTCCTGATAATCTTTCTGTGCCTATTAATAGACGAAATCAACAAAATAACTTGTCCAATAATACTGCAACAAGAAGTGGACGGTTGATTAGACAACCTTCAAGGTATAGAGACTTTGTCATGGAATAAAATAATGTAACATATTGCATATATCATTAGTATGTAACTTTGTTTATTGTTTAGCATATTGTGAATGTACTTGAAGGGATGTGATGTATATTTAAAATAACTGCAACTGTAACGGCGTTTATACTAAGTCTGTCTGTTGTGAAGCGCATGTTGTTGTGCTAGCTTAATGTCATGTGAACTGTTTTAAATAAAAATGTTTGAAGTCTTGAATTCTACTTATTAGTTGAGTCTACTTTGAAAGTGTAGAAGTTCTTAAGTGGAACAAACTAAACAAGAACAAAAGGAACAACAGAATCAAAGGAACTTAAAAATTTTGCAAAGAAGGGAAAATGTATGATAAGGACGGACAGATTGATGTTATGAACAAACACACATATACTGACGGAATCACAAAACTGATAAATGAAGGGCCATTCTGCTAAATTCCTAAAGAATCTTCAACTTCTAAACCTTATGAAAGCTACAACAGCCACTAAATCTTATTATAGACTCACAACTCAGTTTAAAAAAATCAATTAATTCCACAAACTGCTCACTGGGTTAGGTTTAGGTTTTATGCTCTCCTTAAGTTCACAAAACTGGAATTCCTTTTCGACCAACAGTTTTTTACTTAGGAACAGCATTACATCTTTTGCCCAAATATTTAGTTTCTAGATTTTCCCCTTTACTTTCTAACAATATTTATACTGTAAAAAATTCTTTTGAAGTCATCAAAAACCTCAAAAGATATTTCTCCCTGCAGCTTAATTATTTCTTTTGATGTTAAATAACTGTTTACAAATGTTCCAGTTGAAGGAGCCCTAAAATAAAACGTCTTAAAAACAGACTTCAAGAATTCCATTTCACACTTACTGATATTGAGTAGTTAACTTCTCTCACTTGGGTCAAAGCCACTTCATTTTCCAAAATAAATATTATTGCCAAACTGAAGGATTAGCTATAGTTAATCCCCTCAGCACTGTACTTGCTGGTATTTACATGTAGTATTTTGAGGTTTTTATTCAGAAACTACCTTTTCGTCTCTGGATTCGCCACACAGACGACACTTTTGTGCCTTTTTCAAGGTAAAAGAATTTATTTGTTGTAAGTTTGATTGATCCAGCCCTCCAGTTAATTTTTAAAATTGAATCTTATAATTCTCTCCTTGATATTAAAATAACCCACAATAAATCTGATTTTAGCTCTATTGCTTACTGTAAACCTTTTTCTCTCCACTTGTCTCCTCATGTCACCCAGTTAAGCAAAAACTGGCTTCTTTTAACATACATATAGCATGGTCTCAAAGTTTGTTCCTCAGAATCTTTGTTTTCTAATGAACTTAATTATTTGAAACCAGTTATCATTGACAGAAGATTTTCTCCCTATGTCATAGATAAAACCTTTAAAACATTTTCATCTCACCATCAAAGAAGACATTCTGCTGTTAGATATAATTTTAACAGCCTTGTCGTTATTCCATTTCATCCTTTCATCAGCTACAAAATCACATGGATTCTCAAGAAGTTCCACTTTCATTTTCTCACCTATGAATAAAATCCTTTGCTCAATTCCCAAAGATTCCATAACTGACTTAAACATTTGGGGAATTACAGCACATGTTGTCAGTGTGGTTTGAGATATATTGGATAAACTAAAAAGCATTAAAAGTTTCCATCAAGTCAAAAAAGAAGAAATCTTAAGTCAGAAATATATGGCCTAAATGCGGTTTAGGGCACTGCTTGGCGGCGATTGTTTTTGAATGAGCAATAAATGCGCCAACATGGGTAACTCCGTATATCCGCGAAGATGGCTGACTGGGTATTTTGAAGCTACGGAAACATGTAGTTTTCGCGCATGCGTGTTTCCTATTTTATAGAGAACGGTTTTATTGGTAATGTGAGATGACGTAGCGGTTTATTCGAAATTCTGACGTGTTAATTTAAGTAGTTATTTCAGTTGTCGTTGTATTTTGTGTGTTGAGTGTTGGCTATTTTCGTTCCGTATATTTCGCGAAATACCAAGCCGCTATGGATTTAGCTGTGATGCTGAGAGAGGTGAGTGAATGTACATGTACATTTATTACTTTATTGGAAGTGCAAGTTGCTTAATTTTTATATTTTGTTGCCTTTTATTGAAATAATTTGTATCAGCTGAAGAACAGAACGCTGGTATCGTTTGCAATTTATTTTATTTTGTTGATTTGTGCACATTGCCTACATTGTGCAATTCGCTGATGTTTTTTTTAAGTTAAAACGGAACGCTGTGCACATGGCATTTTCTTGTAATTTATTTTCGTTAATTTAGCTTATTTTGTTCATTTGTGTACGTTGCGTATATTGTGCAATTCGCTGAAGTTTTTTTTAAGTGTAAAAGGAACGCTGTGCACATGGCATTTTCTTGTAATTTATTTAGTTATTCTAGCTTATTTTGTTTATTTGTGTGCATTGCCTACATTGTGCAATTCTCAGATTTTTTTTTAAGTTAAAACGGAACGGTGTGTACATGGTATCGTTTGTAATTTTAATGCCCTTTTAAAAAAAATTCCTTCTTTCTGGGATGCCATTTTGGTTACGTTTTCGCGGAGCGTGTTGGGAAGGTTATGTAACGCATAAAATGTGTAAGTATTACAACATAAAATGTAAATAATTAATTTAAAGGTAACTGACGAATATTTTAATGATCGTAATGTTCGTTTTGCATATTATTTTATTATATTTTTGTGGCAATAGTTTCCATACTAATTTATGGTTTAGAATTGTATGTTTTGTTTACAATAGGTTTTCGCGGAGCGTGTCGGGAAGGTTGCAATGAATTGCAAAGACGTTTCGCAGAAACGCGCCGAATTGCCGATTTTCAAAAAATCGCCAAGCAGTGCCGTAAACCGCATTCTCACCAAATATATATATATAGCTTATTGTAGCTACAAATTTAATCTTGCAAAAAATATTCAATAAAGATGGTCAACTGGCTAATTGGATTTTCTTGAAGAATTTCCCATTCACAAAAATTTAGCTTGGTTAATTAATGACATTATTTCCAGTTCAGTCCTTTCCTATGCTTTTAAAATTCTAACATCTTAATTTTCATGTTTCTTTACTACTTCCTTGGATAGATGTAACTACACTTGTTTTTGATTCGCTCTACCCTTTGTTTCTGGAATACACATTTCCATGGCTCCTCTCTTATTTACAGAATTTTTTTGCTCCTGATGAAAAGGAACCTGTACCTGTTTGCCCTCGAAATCAACAGTTTCAATTAAAATCTATATAAAACACAACTTGTTGTTTTATTTAAGTTCTTTATTTGTTCAAAAATTTCTTTATTTTACTTTTTCAATATATCTTTTCCTTGTACAGATATAATTTTCCTCCCTAGTTTTGTATTCAATAAACTTCTTCAAATAATTTGACATTTTTTGATTATTTGCAACTGTGGTTTTAACATTCAGAATAACTGCTTTGTATCATTTTTTGTTTCCATATATCACACGCATTCTTGCATGCATTCACTTTACATCTAACAGACTTTTCGCAGAATAACATCCCCGCCTGAAAAAGTTGCTTTTCCTCTTTACATATTTTTTTTTATTAAATGCTTACTTTTATTATTATTTATAAATAAAACAATATCCGTGACCCATAAAATTAACTAAAATAGCACTTTTTGCCAATTTAACGATAAATTGTTTGTTCAGTTGTGGAAAATCAGAAAGTACTGATGATTCTTCAGACATGAATGTGTTTTAATTATGTATGTGCAAATGGTCTACATTTAATATAAAAGAAGAAAAGAAAAAAAAATGTAAATAAAACTGAGACATGACAATCTGCAAAATTCACTAATCTGAACAGGCCTCAATTTTGATCTACGCCAATAATCAGAATTCTATTGAACATTATTATCACTTATCTATATCAAAACGCAGAGTTTCTACCTAAAAGTAATAATTTGCTGGGTTCTGACTTAAAGTAAGTCAGTATGGTCAACTCTTAATAATGACACATTTTAGATACCTTAGAGCTCTTCGCACATAATCAAAATACCTTGCAGAGGCAGCTTTAAACTTAGAAAAGCATGACTAATTATGATGTAGCATGTATTACAACACGCTATAGTGTTTTGCTATTACTGAACAACACTGAATCAAACTTTCATTTTCTCCCTTTCTTCATAAAAAGCGAAAAGTCCTCTTCTGGGTTCTCTTGTTAAGCTAAAAAAGTGCTAATTTAGATCTTTTATAAAAGTGTATACTCATACAGCAGGAGGTACCTATAATACAAGTTTGTTTCACTTCCTGTGACACCACACAATTCACTGCATCTTTAACCCATGCAGGGTATCAGATACCGACCTCCCTGAATTTTTTAAGGCTCTTTTCTAACCTTTCTTGGGAAATGGATGAGTCTTTGTATAGCTGACTCTAAGGTCATAACCTTGAAGGTGAGGAAACCTGCAGCCGAATTCTGAAAATAGTTCTTTGGATATCACCTTGATGGGTATATTATACCCTGCATGAGTATTTGTGTTACAGTTCTGAGCACGCAAACAAGCTTTCAAATTGTTCTTCCGATATGGCGCGTTATCTCAGTTATGATGAAGAAATGCAATATTTCAGAAATTTATTGGATATTGTATCTTCAGATGAATAACTATTGTGGGAACCATAAGAAAAAATAAATGAGTGATTCCTCCAATGTTTTTGAATTCAACAAAGAGAGAGATTTACTCCTCCATGTTTGGCTTCCAAAAACACACAATAATTGTCTCATATACACCCAAGAAAAATAAGAATGTTCTACTTTCAACTCTGCATCAGATAACACAATAGACTCATCTACAGGAGAATCGAAAAAATCTGAAACAATAACTTTCTACAATTTACCTAAAGGATAATTGTAGACAAAATTGTTGCCACATGTTCGAGAGCTAGGAAATATAATCGAAGGTCAATGGCAATATTTTTTGCACTGCTGAACATTGCTGCAATAAAGGCATGAATTATTTTGTTATGCATTAAAGAAACCACCTACTGAACATGAAACCAGGAGGTCATTTTCGGAAGAATGCAAAAAATAGAAGCCAACAAGCGATGCTTCTATGAAACGTAAAAGAAAAAGTAAGATCCAATGAAGACCATGAAACTTAAAAGAAAAAAGTAGGATCCAATGAAGACATCTCACTTACCTACAAAGAAGGCCAAAGTAATATCTATAAGATGCACTGAATGCACTAATAGAAAAGATAGAAAAACTAAATTTATTTGTCAAAGGCGTGACAAACATATATGTATAAACACATGGCATGTACGTGGAGAAAATATGCAAAATAAATGTAAGTAGCAAGATTAATTAAATTTTACAACTGTAGTCTTTTTTTTTCTTAACCTTTCGTGCATAGATTTTATGGTAGAAAATATAATTAAACAGCCTTGAGTATGACAAACCCTGCACAAGTAATACCGTTCATTTTTGTCCGGTGGGTATGCCAGGTTAAAGATTCATTCTCATTCTTACCCTTTAAAGTTAGGCCTATATATGAGTCACTCAGAAAGCAATGCAGTCCAATTTTTGATGAAATAAATAATATTCTTCTTAGTTATTAAAGGATTTACTCCTGGCTGCCTTTTTTCTAGGTCAGACAGCCTTTTCTTTATAGCTTCTGAATATATTATATAATAATTTCTGAGAGTAAGTCCACCTTTTTATCAATATTTTTTTATATAAACTTTGAAATAAAAATTCAATTCTTCTTCTTTTGATATTTGTTGGCAACACTGAAAACCAACAAATTCATAGTAACTGTTACTGTTACTTCTACTATTTATAATTGTTCGAGTTTTATGTACATGCTTTCTTTTAATTTGAAATATCTAAACTCTGGTTAAAGCATAAAAATATTACATTGAAGTGTTTGTGAAAATTATTGCATTATCAAAACATTAAGTAAATTTTCTTTAATAACTGTAACAACTCTGACTGATAAATATGTCAAGGGAAATAGAACATAGTGAAAGTGAAAGTGATACGCTATTTTTTTCATCTGCTATTTCTAATCTTTTTCAGCTGCAAAAAGACATAAATCCTAAAATTTTTAAGATGCTGTCATTGTTCCAATAAATACTTATGTTTTTATTTACACATCCTGTACATATCTTGTTTTGAAGAGTTTACACTTAGAAAAAAGACTTCATATACTTTTCTGATCAAATTAATAAGGCAAGAATTTTAAAAATTAACGTATCAAAAAACATTATTTTTCCCAATTTTTGTTTTCTGGACTTAGCTTTTGAGCGACTCATATAACCTTGAAAAGATCTTTTCTACCAATCTATTAAGAGAAGCTCTAAAAATCTACATTTTCTTACCTAGTGATCTACACTTATTTGCAGAAAATGCACCTTTAAATTACTAGCTATTAATGTTTAGAACTACAAGAGTTATCACATTTTTTTTTTAATTTAAAGTTAAGTAAATTAAAAAAAACACAATTCTTTACTGAATCAGTCCACGCATAATTGTTTAAAAAAAAAATCCAGTTTACTGATAATACAATAAATGTCTCACACTGCATTAGAACATTGCATGAACAGTTTCACACTGCATTAATTTCAGATAAAATATTTTCTTTGGGGAAAGGTAATAAAAACAACACACACAAATTCCTTTTTGTTAATATATTTTTTTTTAGGAAATTAAGAAATACAGCAGCATGTTTTCGATGAACACACGTCTGCTTTAACCCAATGAATCTAACACAACCCAATACAGTTTTCAATACGCATTCAGTCTTCGGATATCTGTACATTTAATAAACAGCTACACCTGTCATACGCCTAGAAACTGGAAGTAGAGCTATTTAGAAAACTGTTAAACAAAAGTGACTTCATAAATAATAATAAAGTACTAAAGTTAAATGAGACGCAGTTCTCAGGTTTCCTGAAGGAACCGTACATCGTACGAATGAAAGATACAAATTTATAAACACGTATTAATAGTAAGAAATTAGCCAAGACATTGTGATATATAGTACGATTCAATATAAGACATTGTGATATATAGAACGATTCAATATACTATGATATATAGATGCGATTCAAGACATTATGATATATAGAAAACCGCAAAATATTTGATGATAATCTATCTATCTCTATATATAAGATCTCAAATACCTTATCAAAGAAAAGCACTAAATGTAAAAGAGAATTAATTCTTAAACACATAAAATCTAATCCACTGCATGAGTATAATTTCATAGATTTCCAGGATAGTGGTTGGATTATGAATGATAATGCATAACAAAAACAAACTCTTTTAAAACACTCCATTACAAAGACTATATTTAAAAATAAACAACATTTATGCAATATTAACACACACATAATGAACCTTAGCATCATAAACATTCACCTTCAAAAGAAACTATATTCACATACCTTTTTGTGTACTAACACAGAAAGTAGAAGCACATCACTTCTGCTACACCACTTACCCCCCACCTCTCTACTCCAAAACGTCTTCCATTCAGAGCTGGAGCAAACCGCATGTATTCGTTACCGAGTAACGGGTACAACGGTTGACTCGAAG
>KK121168.1:0-44999 GCA_000611955.2 Stegodyphus mimosarum
ATTAATCTTAAGTCAAACTTAAATAATTAAGTGTTACATGAAAATTTGCTACACAACACAAAGAGGAAAAAAAATAGAGAGAGAAATTTTATAAAGGAATATTTAATACTTTTAATTAGATATATCGCGACGTAAACGCATTTTTAGCCAAAAGGGCTATTAGACTGGAAACACAACTTTGCTTTGTTACACTTCTCATTCAAATCTGTTGCCATTTGGGAAACGGTATGTTATTATTCTTTTATATTTGATCTATGTGTTATTAATTAACAAACTAAACTATTTAAAAGCACCAGATGCAGTTTAGACCTCTTTACTTCCTTGTACGAAGCAAAGGAAGTTTTGTAATCACGAAAAATTCCGGGTGCCATCAGCGAAAATATCCATTTTGACCGTTATCAAATGCAATTTAACTATGTTTGTGCGTGACATCTGTAAGTAAGAACAGAATAAAGGACTCTGTTTCCCCAAACGAATTATAAAACTGATTTAAAATGGATTCAGAAGGAATTTTTTCATGATGCATGCATGTATCCCGCATAACTAAAAAAACGAGCAGACTCAGAAGGTTAAAATTTTGTATATAGGACTGCTATAACATGTAGTTGTGCACCTCCCTTTTTGGTCGCAATCCACCGTACCAAAGCACCAAAAGTATATATATATACCCACTCTGTTACTCGTCTCAGTGAGCTCAGTTTCTTTATTTTTATATGTTTATAAATTGTGCATTTTTTGCTTTAAAAATGATTGAATTATGTTATTCTTATCTCCTGGTTAAGATTTTTATGCCTTTAGTAATCCTGCATAATTAGTTGCCTAATTATCAACAACTTATTAGTTGTTTAACTGCGGCTAAACCTAATTATTTTTACCATAGCAGCCATATTTGTTAACATTTGAAACTTAGCAGAATAGTGAATTTATTGCCAATCTAGAGAAACTGAGCTTCTAAACAACAAAGATAACGCCTTTTTTTATTATTGCGAATTAAATCATGCTTAATCCGTTCTGGACTTCATTCGAGGAAATAAGTGTTTAAGGTTTACTTCGTAATGTTCGATACAGATATTTTTTTTTAGTTTTTGCTTTGGCACGAAGGGAGAACTGAATTAATTCAATAAGAAATACTAAAATCGTCTGTGAACATTTTTTTTTCCTTTTTTTTTTTTTTTTTTTTTTTTTATTTTTTTTTTTTTCTTTGTTTGTTTAATTTCTTACACATCGTTTTAGATTTATTATAATATTTGAATAGAACAAGTGGTAAAGATTAGATAATTCTTCATATGATATAATTTTTGTGCATTCTGGGTTATAAAATGAATGAGATGTAATGATGTTAAGTGTACCTAGCGCCAGAGTGTCGTTATGCTATACAAATATACTGAATTTTAAAGATTGCATTTATTCTATTGTGGTTTATGCGCTATCGACGAAATCAATTTAATTCAATCCAATAAGTTTAAATGAAATGCAAAAAAATGCGTATAATGCGATATTCCGTACAAGGAAGTCCTGTGGTGTACGCATCAGAATTTTTTAACTTTTGAATCTGATTGATTTAAGTTAAATGAAAATGCTTGTAATTCATAACACGTCTAATGCAAAACATCAGATATTTTTATATAATTACATTACATATATTTTTGCTTTCTAAATGCAAGGAAGACATGTAACTTTCCTATGTTAATCTAAATGTATATTCATATAATATCCTATAAAATGGTTCGTTATTTCACCTTGTCATCTCTGTCGATAATCTCTACTGGCAAACCATATTAAAATTTAAACAGCTGTTTTAGTCTATCGTTAAAATCTGAACGCTCTCATATCTTTTTATTTAAATAAATCAGATCAAAATGTAATTTTATGATAATCTGATGAACTGTATCTATGCTTTTAAACAGCTTAGTTGGTTAAGAAATAACATATAGATTAAATTTGAATGATAAACATTTTACATTTCGCCGACTGGCAACAGAGTCCAATTAAAAAGTGAAACATCGCAGTTACCGTGGATGACTTTTAAAGTGAATCAACATAGAATCTTCTTTCGAAATTATTAACGCTTTTGGACTAAAAAGAAAAGTTGCTATTTCCAGTAAAGTGGGTCTAAGACAAAATTCATTTTTGCAGTGTTTTAAGATGTCAAATAGAGATAGAAATTTTTGTCAAAAAAAACTGGATTATCAAATTGTTTTAACAATATTTCATAAGGTTAGAAAACTGACAACCACATGTTTATATTCCTACTGACTAAATATTAAATAGAAACACAAATTTAGAAAAGTTCATAAAATTATTTTCTAATTAACATAAACAATAAGAAAGTAAAAAAAAATAATTTTATTACATTCACTTTTTATAATAGCAGAATAAAATGGGTTCTTCTGTTATAGGGATAGGATTCAGAAATATAGGTATGTATGCATGTATGTATGGATATGTGTATGTTTTATGTATGCAGGTATATATGATGGTGCTTATGTATGTGCGTGTACATACATACATACACATACGTACACATGTCATATGTACGTATGTTTCTGAATCCAGTCCCGCTAACAGAAGAGTACCAAAAAAGTGATGCAATTCTTTCTCATTTCTATTACGTATGAAAAGAAACAATTAAATACACAGAAAATCCTATATAATTTTGAGAAATTTTACAATTTTCAGAAAGGATAAAGAAAAATTCCAGATTTGATTATCTACATTAACAATTACTACTACAAGGAGAAATTACCTACATTTTAAGAAGGGCTATTTGTTAAAAATAGGTATTTCCACAGATAATGCGTGAAAACTGTATAGCAGTTTTGGCGTAAATTATTTAAATTTTTTGCACTTATTTGCTTTACTCTGCTCAGTTTTAATATATCCGGCAGTACTCTTTGTTTAATTAATTGTTGTGACAACAAATGATTATACCATATAAGGTATTTTTCCCGCCTTCTTAGCATCCCTTCGCAGTCAGCACACTTGGCTCGTATTCAAGAGGTTCGAGTCCCGGCGAGGGCACTGCTTATTTTTTATGACTCCTGCTTCAAAAAAATCCTAATATGTCTACAGTGGCGCCCGAATTAAAAAAAAAGTGGTGGAGGATGATTCTCCACCAGCATGATTTGGCGATTGGGACCTCTAATCTCCAGTTTCCCTTTAAAAGGGGAGTGTATACGATATTTCTTCCCGCCTTCTTAGCATGCCTTCGTGGTGCAATGATCAGCACACTCGGTGCGTATTCGAGAGGCCCGAGGTTCGAGTCCTGGTGAGGGCATTGCTCATTTTTATGACTCCTGCTTCAACAAAATCCTATTATTTTAATATTTGTATATGACTTATATTCGTGACAAATAATTGCATTAATTTAAATGCACAAAATTCAAAATTAAAAAATTTTACGCAATGTGAAAGTATCAGATTACATTCTAATACTTCGAAGAAGATCTTATCGGTAAAAATCCTAAAAATGCACAAAATTTAAAGAAAAAATTAAAAATCCGAAATGTCGTACTACATCCGACTTGTAATACTAATGCTTTGATATTAAATTATATTAAGACTCGACTCGATCACCAGTAACCGAATGGTAAAACTGCTGAACACTGGTGTTTTGAACCGGCTCGAATATGAGTAACTGCTTATGAGCTTTTGGATTTTCTGCATTTGCAATGTGAATATCAGGCAGTTTTCTTTCAGAAATTCCTCCACGAAGGTATCCCTGCCCTTGAGAAGACTGCCTTAATGTTCTTTGCCGTAATCCATATTACCTAACTTAAACCAAAGCTCTTCTCAAAAAGAATTACAGTTTTTTGTTTCCGGTATTTTAATGTTAAATGGCATCAAACGAAAATCGTCAAAATATCAAAAGCAAATATCAAAATGTCAAAATATATGTAATAAGAATAAAATTTAAAAATAAAGGAACCATATACAAAGGCCTACATAGTTCTAAACCTACATAATTCTGCAAAATTTTATCATAAATTTCATTTTAGGTATTATTGATATCGGATACAAATTAAGAATTTTTAGTCGACTCTTAAATAGGTTTTTTAGTCTATAAAAACCTATTCTGCTTATAATGATCATGATATCGCAAAATATTGCTAAGCAGTGCAGATAGCGTGATTTTTGAAATGATTATATTGAGCAACGGCTTTGCTATAATATTAAAGACAAATACATACACACACACATATATGTATACACATTATAATCTACAGAAGAATTTCTATTTATGTTACACGTGATTTAATCGATACTAAAAGCAATAACACCTTGTAAATTACTGCTAATTAAGTTTCAAGATAAAAATATGAGTACTAGATTTGTAGTTTTAACTTCTGTGTTTAAATTTCATAATTTTAGCAGTTTTAAAAACGCTTTATTTTCAGATACTGTATCCTGCAATTTGAAAGTGTGAAGACTTAATATATTTAATTAATATCTAATTAAGTGATACAAATTCTGCTATGGTGAAAATACTGCCAGATGCCGAAAATAGCTTGTATGTTGTTTTTGCTGTTAATATATCTTTATTGCCAAAATGCGCGTTTTACAGGCTAGCTATTCAGCTGCTGGGAAGACCTCTTTTCGTTTGTTTGATCCGGATTTTCGAGTACTATCAAATATAATAGTGTAGAAGATTCAGCTGTTAAGCCTTATATATATATATATATATATATAGAGAGAGAGAGAGAGAGAGAGAGATTTATGATCTACATCTTTTTCTTTCCATTTGCAGCACAAATTATTTTATTGCTACTATATATATATATATTATTTTATTTTATTTTATTTATATATATATATATTTTTTACAGTGTCATTGAGAGATTCGTTATGCAAAACGTAAAATACTTATGTTATGTGTTTGGAGGAAACAGTTCTATAGCTGTCATTTTTATTACTCATTGTCTGAGTGCTTCTGAATGTAAAATCCTTAGTAAGATATTCTTTTACGAAGCAAGTAATTTTTTAACACTCCTCAGTTTGCATATTATTGTCAGAAACTGTATGTTAAGCGATTTCTTACTCCTTTACGTAGTTATTTAAAGTTTTTCATTTCGAAAATAAAACACCTGATTATAGCTAAGCTTGTTGTGCTGCAAAAATTTTAAGTGCTTTAAAATGAAATAATACGTTTCTTCTCTGTACAATTCTTTGTATAGCATTATTATCAATGAAAACTATGAACTATTTAACAGTGCGCTATTGTTTGTAAATGCTTCAGATATTTCTTAGTGCATTTATTCGCGCACAGTGGTGGCCAAATTTGGTATATCCGAAGAGTTACTGAAAATACATATATGTCTTGGCAAAACAGCACATATTTGGAATTACTTCCAGCACATTTAAGCAAGGGTTATTTAAAGATTATGATCACATTTGTTTAAAATGATTTTTGCCTTTCTTGCAAAGAAAACAATACCGAGATAACATTCTGACTGTACTTCTCAGTAAGCTGTTCATGTTCTCAAATTTTTAAGATTTAATTCTTAACTGATATATTAATGAGAACGTTGTAAGTATTCAAGCAAAGTAATTTTTACTGAAGTTGTTCATATTCTCAAGTTCTGAAATTTGTTCTAAGACAGCATAAAGTATGAAAATGTGTACGTATAAGGATGCCGGTTGAAAATACAGAAATAAATTTTGTTAACCTTTTGGCAAGCTGTCCCTTTATCATTTCAGAGGTAGACATTAAAATATCTAAACATTAATCATATATTCTTCGTTATCGGATTATACTTCGGATGTTTCTAAAATGTATTTATTAAAAAAATAATACGCTGGATTTACAGTAAACATTTTTACATTATTAGTTAATTACTAGGGTTGCAAACTGTTCCTTCTGGTTTAATAATTAAAATATGCATTAAAGCATTTAGCTTCGAATACAGAAAATCATTTGATAGTTTGAAATATAGAAGTTTAGTTATTTGGAAAGTTTATAAAATTTACACATTATAAATAGAACAGCATTTCACTTTCTTATTGTCTTTCTGCCAACAGGGACCAAGTTTCTGTGCAGCCAGGTGACGGCGCCTATAAGGAATGAAGAGGGGGAGATCAGCATGTTCATAATGAATTTCGAAGACATAACAGACGCCCCGTACCGAGATGATGTCCTCACGCCCTGTACCAGCCCCATGATGTGTAAGTTATGACCTGTGACAATTCATTTACTGCAGTCATTTATTTTGATCAAGACTCAGCAAATCTTCGAATTCTCTACTCTGAAGTCGATTCCCAAGCAATTTAGAGTATCGTTTTTATATGCGGTTTTCATATAATGTATTTGTATAATATAAATATGTATCTGATCGATTGTATTCGATTTTGTTCCATTAATTTTTTAATAGCTTCATCTATCAGTAATTTTTATTTAATAGCTTTACCTGTTCAGTGTAATCTTTGATTTTACAAAAGTTGGAGTATTCTATAATGTATACATACGTAAAAAATTTAAATATTATTTACAATCTTTTTAAAAACTTTTTTGGTATCAGCAGAATAATCAAGTGTAAATCTTTACACAGAATTATATGACATTCTCCCAAAACAAGTACGTTTTGAAATTTTATTTAATGTGAGGTATTACATTAAATTGCTTTATACAGATTAGTGATTAACATTAATTGATTAACATGAAAATGCTTTATACAGTATCATAAAAAGGATTATAACAGGAGGAAGGTATTTGTCAGTTTACATTAATCAGTTTAAAGCAATTGTAAGTATCATTTTGTAGTGATGAATAGGGTAAAATCAATTAAAATTAATTGCAGTCGATTTCAGATAAAGTCACTCATGTGCGTACTTTTTTAACTGAAATCAAGAAACTAAATAATTGCTAGGAATCACCAAAATTTTATTACGCCCTTATTTCAAATTTTAAACGCAAAAGAAAATATTACCTTCATATTATTACATATGTATTTACTTTCCACGAATAAAATATGAATACTTATTTACTACTTCGGCAAGATAACAAAATTAGATTTATAAAAATTATTCACAAGTTCATGAATCATATTCGTGGATACCACTAAGGAAGTATAATATTAAAATAGCTGAATAGAAATTTATAAAGTAATCTGCCATGTTCTAAACTGATCATAAACGTCTGTCCTTTAAAAATATGACTTCAAATAATGTAGGCGAATTTAAATCAATTTACATTAATTTATTTTACTTTTTTTTCTTTTTTTATAAAGGCAGTTTTTCTTAAACCATTTGCGTAGTTTATATGTGATTAAAAGAAAGTTTACATTTGTTATTCAGATACATTACAAATTACCGAAATTTAAACGTTAAGAGAAATTTTGTGCCATAGTAAAATTTAGCTTTAGAATAATGCGTTTTATTTCTTAGTGGTACTGCGGTGAATAAATTTTTTTAGCATGATTATGCAGTAAAATCAGTACATTATTAAAATTATTTATATAAAAAGTACAAATTAAACTCAGCAGATGGAGCCACCAAGTTAAGCCATCGCGTTATCGATCACAATTTAAACTTACTGCATTACGTCATAATGTTAATTCGAAGGGAAAAAAAAGAAGGGCTTGCGGAAAAATTTGAACTAATACATATCATGATGAAAAAATTCCATTTCAACTGACATTACAAGGGTTACAGTTCATTCTGCTCATTAAACCTGAGAAATTATTTAATGGGAATAATAATGTAACAACTTAAAATATTGATAATTAATAAAATTTACACTTTAACTCTGCTAGAGTCTAAGAATATTTTCAGTATTTAAACTAATACTGTACTAAAAATTCCTGTAAATAATTTTAATTGTTTAAGATAGGAATTAACATTTTTTTTGTTTTTGTTTTTGTTTTTCTTTCAGACTGGGTAGTATATTTAAATAAAAAACATTTTCTAAATGACTTTGTTTAAATATTCTATACATATAGTTAATATTTTTTATGAATACTGAGTACGCTCACTCAGGAAACAGTATTTCCAGTTTATTAAATATAAGAATTGTATGGTAAATGTATTTTATACAGTGCATGCTTTATAAACGCTTTATTCTAATCATTGCACTCTAAATTTACAAGTAATTCTTGAAAAGCACATACATAACTTGCAGTTTGTTAAAAATAGTATTTATTGGCATCTAGATAAAATACTTCATTTTTTCATGATTAAATTCCAAAGTAGAATATTTCAAGCATAAATTCATTTAATTTAAATAATCAAAATAGGATTTATTTCAAAATCAATTAGTGAAATTATTTTATTAAAATAAGCTGAAAAATAATATACAGTTAAAGTTGAAAATATTAGGTACTCTGAGAGTATTTTGTACTGTTTGTTGTGCAGGTTTTTTTAATTATTTTAATATTATGATGTAAAAAACAATAATTTAATTAATGCCTTGTAAGATATGCTAACTTTAATTTTACGTTAAAGTTTAGTTCGTTATTTAATATCAGAAGCTGCAGTATATATAAATACTAGTTTTCGAATTGCTTGAATCTCTTAGTGATGTAATTCGTATAGTTGTTAAATAAATATTTAATGTGAGAACTAGAGAGGTTCTTATTAGATGAGATAAAGTATTGAATATTAAAGCATGAGAATAAAAATTAATTTTATCTATCTTTTTTAATCTATCTTATTCTATCTTTTTTTAAATTCACAACAGCACACAATTCTGAAAACTAAATTTGAAGATATATTCAGACTCACTTATATCATTGATTATAGTGGAGTCTAGCATATTACATATTTATGCTTAATATTTAATTGTTTATATAAAATAGTTACTTATTACATTAATTAGATGACAACATAATTGAAGATATTCTGCTGCCAACTGGTAATATTTTACTTCAGCTAATACTGCATCGAATTTTCTCAAAACAAAATGAAGACATCACAAGAGTATTTTAAATGTGAATTCAAAAAAATTAAATACGCATATGTAAAGGCTTTCACAATATATATATAGGTGGTGAAATCAGAAACATGATATTTTAAAAAACGATTTTAAAATCAAGTGATGCATTTGAATTCGTTGCTGATGAATTTTAACATACATTAACTAGAAATATGTGCATAATATTCTACGTTATATTTTACAAAATAATGTTTCATATTTTAAAACTAAAAAATAAATTCTTAAGTTATGAAACTTCTTTTAGTTTGACTATAAATGAAGTGTGTTATGAGGCTCTTAGAGTAAAAAAAGATCTAGCATTAGATGCGTTAAATACGTAGATACATCCACTCACTTGTCTCTAAAGAAGAACTTAGAAATAATTTTATTAAATTAGTGTACATAAAGCAATTCCTTACACCCATTCTTTTGCAAGTATATATAAGTTAATCATCTCTGTGAAAACAAATTATTTTGAAAACAGTGAGCAGATGTAACGGTAAATTATATTATTTTCAAAACATTTTTTTCATGAATCGAAGTTCTAGAGTAAGTTTCTTAACACACGTTATTATATATTGTTTTTTAGGAATAATTTTATACATATAGCACAAGAATACATAAACTTTGCTACAAACTTGAATCTGTATTATTGTTTAAAATTGGACTATTTTATATGCATTAATTCACACACATATAAATCCCTGAAGACTCTTATGCGAACACAGAAGTATTCAGACTTTTGTTTTCCTAAAAAAATTAATTTAAAATAATTTAAGACAAAATGTTGAAAAATAACTGTATTTTTACCAACATAAATTCTGTAGATATTTTATGCATCTGTATTATTTTTATCACTGTATTAATTATATTTTACTGTCATATATTGCAACAATTTCCTGTTCGCTTGAATATATCATTTCTGTAAGAATTATGCAGAAGCGTAGTCACACTGGTAAACATAGGAAAATATTTTTAATCTTTAAAGATTTTTAATATTTTTAATAAATTTCAAATCATTGCTTTTATATAAATATCATTTATTTCTGCAATCCTAGTGAAGATTGAAAATATTTCTCTGAACATTCAAACGGGGTATACATTTTACATAGTTAATGAATATTAAATATTAAAAAATACTAAGGCATTAAAGAAATAATACCCTATTACAGACGGAATATTAAAATAAAACACTGAAGAAAGAAATGCATATTTCTGTAGATTACGTTCTAAAACAAAAAAGAAAACTGTGTAATTACTCAATATGTAATTATTTTTATTACATGTAACGTAATAGCAAATCATTTCGATAATTAAATACGTCTTCAAAATGTAATTAAATAATTAAACAGTAAAATAAAATAGAAAGAAATTTTTATCTTGATAATTCTTTCGTTACTAAAATGTAGAAAATATAAATTATTTAATACTAATTGTTTTAAAAACGTTAAATTTGATTGATTGCGAATCTGGAAGAAAACGTAGAGCGATATATTTTTGCAAATTCCTCTTTCTCCGTTATGTATCGCATATTAGCTATTAAAACATTTAAAAAAAATTAGAATTAATTGTTTTTGAAAATAATCTTTATCTGCTATATTCTAATTTAATATTTGTTCTAGGACATAGAAAGACTATAGCAAAATTTAATTTTTGAAAATCTCTTATCCTAATCGTTTTTTTTTTGTGTTAAATATTATACAAAAAGTAAAAATAAATTTATTAATGATCTTAAATGATTATTACTCACATTTTCTCTTGAAAATGTAATTCTATTTGACTTAAAATGGACTATTATGCTAATTTATACGCACTGTTTTCGAAATGTTTAACTTCTCAGAAATTTAGCTCGAAAACATGCGATTACTTTTAACCAATATATACGAGTATTATTACGAAAAAATGTTCTTAATAATTTTAATGTTTCATTGAATTCAGATAAATTTTGCACTAAACTTATTCAGAAACGTTGAAGCAAATTATTTATAATAGTGATTGATTTTAATTACTTTCCCTGAAAATGTTTTATTTGATCAGAATCAACCTCGTTCCATATGTTTAACTTCCGTAACTACGCTACTGTTGCCAGGAATATTTTTAGCAGGCATGTAGAAATGTATGTGAATTTTACGATATAAATATTCTTATGTGGATTTGTTATTCGTATTCTTGTAGGTGGTTTTTACTACAATATTGTTAAATACCTCTGATTTGAAATTTATTTCTTCAGCTTATAAAATCAAGAACGGAATACGGGAATAAAAATATTGGCACGAATTATTTTGTAACATAGAACAATGACGAATTTATGAAGCATGAAATATTGAATTTGAAAAATTGCTAATATTTATATGACGCACATCTTTGTAATAACGCACCATAATTGGTAGATATTTTCATAAATTTTTTATAAACCATGGTGAGTATTTTGTTTCAGTTCTGAAGAGATTTCCCCAAATTTCCCGCCACATCCAGCGTTTGCGGCCGAGGCAACAAAACAACAGCACACGATCTACGGAGGATCGCCAACTATCAGAAGCCAGTCCAAGAGGTGCCGCCCAATTGATTGCTGCACCTTTTTTAGATTATTCAGCGAATTCACGCTTATTTTTATGTCTATCACTCACGCTTAGAAAATCACTACACTGCTTAACACGTCACATCTTTTCAAACTGGCAAATTTTGTATTTTAAAACTGCTTTTTGTTAATCAATTCTTGTGTGGAGTGCCTGCTTACGAAAATATTTAACAACTTTTTCTATTTACATCATGTTATTGATTTTGTAAACTTCTTACGTAAAGGAGTATCTGGAGGTTTGCGAATATGAAGTTAGTTTTATGCATTTTCTATCTATAACTAAACGCTTATTCGTCAAATTTAACTGCAATAAAAAATTTACTAAATTACGGTGAAACTACGGTTCACGAATACGATTCCCCTTGGAGAATGTTCACCATCCGCAGTGTTCGTGGCCCGTAACTGTTTTTCTCGTAGGCATTGATGTAAAATAAAGCAGTCCACTTCTAGACCACAGATAATTGCTTAGTTAAACTTACAGCAGTATTTATTACGCACGTATATAACACACAGTTAATGAAAATATGTAACACAACATTAAGCGGATAAAATAAGACGAGCTTTTAGTATGAACGTAATTTTACACCACTGCGCGAAGGAGAATGGACGATGTAAGTAGAAAGCGATAGGGAAGCCAAATTTTGTTTACATTAAAAATTCCCTCCTGCACAAACATCAGGTTGTCTGTATGGAGCATTTTCTATTATTTACTATTTATCTATTAGCGGCACCCTGCTCGAGACTCTATGAGTCTCTGTTTCATTCAAAATTTCTCCAAAGGTTGTTGTTACTATCTGGGTTTTAAAATACTTCTAACGAGACCTAGCATTGTCATTTGAAAGCTTCTGTTTAACTTGCTACTGCTCTATCAGGGTGATATTGGTAAATTAAAACTTTAGATTTCTCCCACCTTCTTCGCATGCCTTCGTGGTGTAGCGGTCAGCACGCTAGGCGCGTATTCCAGAGGTCCTTGGTTCGAGTCCCGGCGAACGCGTTGCTGATTTTTCATCTTTCCTGCTTCCAAAATCCTAATGACTCTACAGTACCTTACTCCATTTTGTAGATAAAAAAATTGAACCATTGTTACTCCTCTTCCTCTGAAGGTATTTCCTCAAGAGTCGTCTTTTGTTACTACTTCTAAAGTTGTTGCTGTTCCTTTTTTGTTAAACTCCTTTCTGTGGTCATCTAATAGCTCCTCTACGTCTTCACCGCTAAGTTGCAAGCCTATGATTTTACAAAGAAACTCGGTATCGTAGATAACAACAGCAAAAGAAATAAATGCATTATGTCAAAGTTCTCAGAGCCCTTGCCAAAAGCATAATCTGGTCATAATTTTGCCCAGGTCGAAATCGAAATCTTGGTCTTGAAAATAACTTACTTCTAAACTTCGTAAATGAGAATTAGGAGAAAATACTTAAATGGTGTTTGTTCCCAGAAGTTTGTGTGTTAGTTCTTGTCAGATACGATTTGAAAACTACATTGAAAATCTTTCATTGCCAAGTGCTCGTAAGCCAAAACGGCATTCGTCGCCCGAGACATTTTATGCACAGATAATTTGTTCGTGGTGAGAGGTGTTTGTGATTCGAAGTTCCACTCCAGTGAGATTTTCGGTTTCATTCCGAGTGGATCAGAAGGAAAATATAAGTACTGTTAGAGAAACCATTTCACAGTTTTTTTAAACGTTTCTCTTTCAAAACACCCACATATAATATGTATTCTTATATTTCAAATGTCATCAGTTTAAAATAGGAACTAACTAAATTGAAAATAATTATTAAGTAAATATTTTAATACCAACAATTACTAACTGAAATTAAAATAATTATTAAAGCAGTATTTTAAGTCTAATAGAAATTCACCGCATTCAAAATAATCAACAGTCATGCCGAATGAAATAACTAAACGCAAAAAATAAATCAAGTAATGTTTTTTATACAAACAAAATCATTGCATTTTAAATTAATTACCAATTAATTACTTCAATGCTAATATAAAATTCTAAGTTCAGAATACTTACTGAGGAATTATTTAATGCTAACACTAAACTTCTGTAAATTATCTTCTGAAAAAATTATCAAAACGTATTTTTAACTTAATACTTTATTGCGTCCATGTTAAAAAATGAAATGAATCTGAAGTATTTAAGAAACGAAAGCTTCCAAAACATAAATAAGCAATATACTGCCTTTCCTAGCGGAAGGGAAAAGATTTTAAAAACCAACTCTACTCAAATAATTTTTTAAAAAACTGTTTTTATATACAAACTGAATAACAATTAAAGATATTGTAAGTATTCCTGATTTTGAATGCTAAATAATAAACGTTTAAATTCATTAAATTCTTCATGGTGTTCCAGATTTACATATTGGAATATGAAAACGAATATATATTACATATATCAAACAAAATAGAAATTTAATAAATTATAAATTTTCAGTAGCATATTTGAAAAACAAAATTGATGTTATTAATCTTTAAAAAGTATTGCTGTTTTAAATCGAATCCTTTTTGTAAATTCAAATTTAGAAAGAAAAAAAGTTAACATTTCAGCCAATTAATTTAGCATTTAAAATGAATTGACGTCCTTTCAGTTCTAATTTTAAACAAAAAAATGGCCTGCTATTATTCTTTCTGCATCATTTGCAAAGATCTGTCCTTATGAAAATACAAAATTATTTTTATTCATTAAATTATTTTTTTTTATTTATTGTAATTGTTTGCATGTTTATTTTTGATAAGAAACGTATTTCAATATAAATAAAAATCATGTTTTCATCCTAAAACTTTATAATCAGGATTAAAATTCATGTTTTCATTTTAAAACTTTATAATCAAGAATTAAAACACTATACAAATAATATCACTATAGGATCATTAGGTTATTTCAGAAGCAGGAGAGATGAAAAATGAGCAGCTCCTTCGCCGCGAATCGAACCACGGACCTCTCGGTTACGAGTCGAGCGGACTGACCACTATGCCACGAAGGTATGCGAAGACGGCGGGAGGAATATCTTATAAGCAGTCTTAAAAAATAATGTAAACACCTTTAGTAAAAATAATAAATTTTGAATGAGTTCAATAAGAATTTGAATATAACTTTGAGGATTTTGATATTCTATCGAGTAAATAAATCTTCATAAATATTTTTCATGATAAATTTCCTCGAATTCTTTTCTAAGAAAAAAAAAAGAAAGGTAAAATAATACCTTTAAGTATATCATAAATAATACATCTTATTAAGTTCGTTTTTAATTTTATTCGAAGCAAATCAGGAAAACTTTTAAAAATGCTTTATTGTAATACATACGATATTGTTTTACTTCACTTAATATAATGCTAAATTTATTAAAAATTTCAGAGATTATAAAATTACGCCCATATAAGTAGCTAAAATTATTATAGGAATCATCTTAAATTAGCTATTTGAATCATCTTAGCAGCTATTTGAAGATAATAAGATTAAGTTAATATCGTTTTTTTTTTCAAATGCAAATAATCACAGCTTAGTTTCTGTTGTTAATCTTTAAATCAACATGCGTAAATATTTATTCTTGACATAATTAAAATTAGTAACTTGAATAGTAAAGATAAGTTGCGAAGTAATATAGAGGCTGTTCACTAATTTTTTAGACTATTTTCGTTGTAATTACAGAGATATTTTACTTAAAATTTTTATGTTTTAAATGTTCTGTTTGATAATCTTTATTCTTTACTATCTTTATACACCGTAGTTTCCAAGACAATAAAGCCTTTTGTAGTACTGGAAGATGTATTTTATCTTATTGCTCTCGAATAGCTTTCCAAAGCCTAGGAGGTTGTAGGTCAATATTTGGATAACCCTTTTTTTAAAGAGTCTAGACGCGCAAAAATACATTGGTAATAGAGTAGGATATTTAGTAAGGATATGAGTGAACGGTATGGTCTTGATACCCGTTTTTTATTTCATTTTTTCCAGGAAATTAACACTAGATTTTGACGTGTTGCTGCTTGTTTAGTCATGATGCAATTCTACTGATTGATCACACTGTGTGTAAAGGGAAAGGATTTAATATTTGCAAATTGAACTAAAATATGCTTTTGATAATATGTGGAGTTGACCTTAACATTTATCTCCGCTCTTTTATTTTTAATTTGCCTTTGTATGAAAAACTAGGAACAAGCATGAGTCCCTTAGAAAACCTTTCTTTAGATTCTCTGAACCATGTTTTAAGATTTTTCTCATTTTTGATAGCAATAAATTATTTCTTTTTTATTGCAGTCATTTAAGTACTTCCAAGATTCGTCTATTGTGAGAAAACCTTTCCATTTTTATCCGGATTAACGTATAGGGACATTAGTTTATTTCGGAGCAGGAGATTTAAAAAATGAGCAATGCCCTCGTCGGGACTCGAACCTCGGATCTCTTGAATACGCGCCGAGTGTGCTAACTATTACACCACGAAAGCATGCTAAAAGGGCTGAAGAAATACCTTATATGCTCCTCCTTTTAAAGGGCTCCTGGGATAAGGGAACTCAATCGCGAAATCTTCGTAGTGGAGAATCCTCATCCACCACCGTTTTTTTAGTTCGGGCGCCAGTGTAGTGATATTAGGTTATTTCGAAGCAGGAGACCTGAAAAATGAGCAATACCCTGCCCGGAACTCGAATCTCGGACCTCACGAAAACGCGCTGAGTGGACTGACCCTTACACCACGAAAGTATGCTAAGAAGATGGGAGAAATACCTTATAAATGTTTCTCATAAACAGTTCTTTAGCATATATTGCGTTCGACGACGATATGTCGTGGAGAAAGACAATGATGTACATTATGTGTTTCCGCCTTTTTAAGATTACAGTTAGAATTAATCACTTTGTTTCCAGTTGTAACTGAGCATTTAATTATCTTGCAGCTGTTCTTTGCTTGGTGGATTTTTCTTTTAATATTCAAGATCTTACATTTGCAACATCCACAACATTCCATTTTCCCCTTGGATACGTATTTGGAACAATTTTTCCAGTTGAAGCTACATTTTGACGTTTCTTTCCTTTGCTGTTGACAACATTCCCTATCGTAGCTTTAGATATCGTAAATCCATGGCTTTTATGACGTTTTTTAATAAGCAAAAAGGAATCATTTTTTTTTAAAAGAGCACAAACATAACCTTCCATCCATTGCTTCTTTAGAAGTGACATTTTATGTGAAAACAAAACTGTCAAACAGCAGACGATAATTTATACTTTCAAAAAAGTAGTTGCAGTTAAACAAAATTCCAAGCAGAAGATCACGTCTAAAAACGTGTTCGAACAGCCTCTGTATTTTTTTATTCTTATTTTACAAGATTTCTTTCCCATTATTAATAAGTTTGTGTTAATCACAAACTCGGTTTTTAAATAAAGGTAACCAAACTGCTTGGATTTCTTCCATAATGATACACCACTGATTTTCTCTTAATGTTTTGACCTTCCAGGTACCGAATGGGTAAGGTAATGTGTTTCCATTGGGCAATGTAATGTATCCCTTCCCTGAGAAAGACAAACCTCATCAACTTTGCCATATTCAATTACAAGAGAAAAACTCCTCAGACTATTCAATCGCAACCAAAACGTATTGGCAATTACATATAAAACTGATATCAAATGCTTCTAAACTCATAAACATTTTCACAAACATTTCAATATTTTTATATAATTAATTAAATTAGTGGACATATAGATGTGATTTTAGTAATTTTAACTCACATTTTTACATAACTATTCTTTATTAATCTGAATCATATATATCACTTTCTAATTTACTATCCAAACCCCGAATAACCAGTTTGCACAAGCTTCTGTTGAGAGTTATTTTAAACTCTGAGTTTTTAGAATTAATTTGTAAATAAGCAAATGCTAATATAATTATGCTTGTGTTTAAGCTAGCTTCTACAAAGTTCATGCTTAAAACACAAGCTAAAACTCTACGCTACTGTAGAGATTTTTGTAATTCGAAATAACAAATGCTTTAAAATTAAACCTTAGTAAATACAGCTGTACTAATGTTCAGTTATCTTCTAAAAATTCTTGGTTTAAGTAAACATTTTAAAAATTAAAACTAGATTTATTATTCCTCAAATCTTAGCAGAATGCCATTAAATTTGGTTGCATTAAAAGGAGTTAACTTTACATACGGTTTTATAGCACAATGGTGCTTTCGGAAGCCCTTTTAAAGTCAGGTTACATTCAGTACAAAACGAAATGTCAAAGGTAGACAAAACCTGCAAGCAACAGAAAAGCGCGATAATTCTGAAAAATTGTTTACCAGGTGGAAAAAGGAAAACTGCTTCCTAGTTACATTTTAACTTTGGAATAACGTTGGGAAATTATTAATCTAGTGAATGCACTAACTTTCTTATAAATATCCCATCACTACTTTTAATTATTAAAAAACAGAAATAATTTTAGAAAACAGATCTGCCTTTGTGTTTTGTTAAAGAAATATTTATGGAATATTTATTTATATTCTTTTGAATTATAGGGCACAGTAAAGTTTTAGGTATTAAGTTTTAATTATGCTAATTCTTTAGAAATTCTTTATTCTTTCTTTTTGAAAACTTTAACTACCGAGATCGAAACAGAGGGTAATTCGATATTATTCTGCTTTAAAAATTATAAGCAAAGCTATAAGTCATTCTGTTTTAAACAAAGAACAAAATTTGCCAGTTTTGAAGATGTTTTAATTGTGGTGATAATGCTGAAACTCTAGCGCTATTATGAATGTTCAAGGAAATATTTTTGGACAATTTACGAAGTAAAACAAAAAAACAGTTATAATGTAATTAAATTCATACTACAGTAATCACGTATTTCCCTGAAAGGGATAATTATCTACTTTTGTCAAATAATATTTTCAGATTCCTTCTCTTATATTTTGAGGCAATACTAGTCACATTTGGACCACTCTTTGACAGCAGACGTCTGCGAATCCTAAATTATCTGATTTGTTTTTTCAAACATTTGCTTCCTTAAATATCAGATAATTAGTTTGCTTTTCTTAGAAAGAGTAATCAGATTGTGTGTTTTGCTACTTGTCTTCACAAAATGGAAAAATGAAATGAAAGTTTTCCTTCTTATTTTATTCAATATCAAAATTCATTTCCTTTTCATTTTCCTAGCATACAGAATGTAGCATGCCTTTTCTTAAAATAGAAAAATTTCGAACGTCACATTTTCCTCTGAATAAATAATCAAGTTAAGAAAGAAAATCAGTTTCTCTCCAGGTAGATGAACAATGCTGAATATTCTCAACATTTTCATTTCCTTCCTAACTTGGATACGTAGAATTTCCTTTTAATTTAATTACTTTACTGTTGTTATTTTTCTTAAGCAATAATACTTTTACTGTGTTACGAGGAACACAGTAGTGATATTTTCATTCTTTTTTTAAGGGCTGTATTTGCTGAAAATCTCTGTATAGCCTGTTTTGTCTCTCTTTTTTATTTTTTGATCCAGCGCTTTTATTTAAACAAATATTACACAATTAAAAATTTAAATAAATTTCTTCTAAATGAAAAAAGTAAATGTTTTGGATAAACTAAACAAAGATATTATTTTTATTTGTCTAAACACAATCATTTTTATTTCAAATACTACTACTATTAATAATAATAATAATAATAATAATAATAATAATAATAATAATGAAACTAACTTATTAATAGAACCAGTGAAAATAAGCAAATAATCTTATTTTATCTACGCTATCGTTTTATTTTTAAAATTAAACTAAACTCGGCAGCACAAACAGCCCTTAGAGAGCCAGGGCCGGCATTGCCCCGAAATCTGCTTTCTAGTCCGTGGGCTTGTGCATCTTTGCCTGAACAAGTACTCAGCCTATCGCAGGACCCCCGGTATTTAGTCCCCATGCGTACTTGGTACTTATTTTGTCGATCCCCTCAAAGGATGAAAGGCTGAGCCAACTTTGCTCAGCCCGAGGATCGAGCCCCGGACCTGTGGTGCTGCTGCGCGACGCCTAGCTACTGCGTCACCAGTTTTATTTTAGTATATCAAAATTAAACAAGCTTTTTTATTTGGGGAAAGAAAAACTATAACAATATTATATCAATAAATGAAATCAAGACTTACGCAATTATGTTTTATATCATTTAAGTAAATGAAAGAAATAAAAATACGTTAATAATAGGCTAAAGAGATTAACGACCTTAAAGCAATTGCTTGAAAAAAAAAGGAGTTTTCTTCTTCCTTTTTGTAGCATAATTGGAAGCACCTCCGGCTAGCAGTCAGAAGGTTCAGAGTCTAAATCCTGGCAAGGATTTCTGATTTTTTTCATGCAAAAGACTAATGTAATTCATTATAGTCCGAACGATTTTGCGCACTTTAAAAAATCTGCAGTGGACAACGTTTATTGTTTATTTTTAGTACAGTTTATTACATTTATAATTATTCAAACAAATTCAGTTGAAATATAGACATCAAATTTACGAAGTTAAAACAAATAGTAAACATTTATAGCAAGATTTAGATGAGTGGTACGAGATCGAATAAAGATGAAAAAAAATAGACTTTTTTTTATCTTTTTCGAGTATGGTATTAATTTTTTATTTTATTTGCATTTGAGCAAACATTTCAAATAATTAAAAGCTCAGACGTTTAGTACTGTATTTCTTCAGATATATGAGTTTCAGCATTGTCACCTGACCACATGCACTTATCATCGCTCTCTAGCGGTAAACCAAAGCACTTTATGAGAATAAAAAACTAGAACGCACCGCCCACAGAAAGTAGTCAAAAATAGAACATCATTATCGCACCTACGCTATCACGCACTTACTTCTTAGTGTCAAAATAGATAATTTCCACGAATAGTTTCGCTTTCTGCGTTCCTAACATCACAATGCAATGCTCTGGCTTATTAATTTCTGCTTTGCTGCGGAATCTCGTGCATATTTCAGCGCGCGATTTTGAATTGAATGTTACATTTTTTTTTCTTCCAGCTGCTGCAAACTAATCTTCTTTCCAGCATGAAGCTATATAAAGCCATTTTAAGTCACACCTTCACGTAGTCAATTCATTTCAGACGATTCATAAAACTTATTTGGATTCTTCTTTTCCTTTTAGATATTGCCTGTTTTATCTCACATTTTATAAGTTTTGCGAATATCCTCTTTTATACATCTTACTATTAAAATAATGTTGATTTAAATACTAATGGTTAAGTGGTCTAATTGCAAATTCATTATTATGACAGTGTGAACTTTTATTACTAATGCATACTTATAATAACACTTACTAGTTACTGATTGCTCACTGCAAGGGGCAAAAGTGCTTCTTTTGCGGAAAAAAGTATTTTGATAATCAATTATTTTATTTGCAGTTCAGTATGAATCTGATAATTTAAGAAACTTAAAACTTACGCAGGAATATCTGTTTAAATTACGCGAACGTTCTGTAACAAAGTTATTATATTTAACATCTAAGGCACAATGTATATAAAAATACGTAGCCGTAGCATAGAGTACTATACGAAGAAGGGATCCTTTAATAATACTGAAAATGTCATCATTCTTAAATTCGATAATTGATCTTAATGGCCCAAATAAAAGTTCTTCCTTATTCTGAAATGAAGATTGAATTTTATTGTATCTACCCGTCTAAAGGTTTAACCATATCATGAAGTATTATCTACGACATAAAAAACAAATATTTTTATATTTTCTGAAACATTACTCACACATACACACACACTCACATGTGTGTATATATATACATTTCATAATTATAAAACAGTTTTTAAAAACAAAATATAAACATGCCTAGCATTTTCTCTCATTAAGCTGCTGAAAAATTATCAGTAAAGACATAAACTAAGAAATTAAGAGCTAATTTTTCAGAAAGACCAAAAATTGAAAATTCATAATTAATAAATTTCAAAAAATCCTATAAATGCAATAAAAATTTTTAAAATGTTAAAACCAAAACTTTTCAAACAAACAATACTCCAATTAAAAAATTAAAGAAATTTAAAGAAAAACGAATATAATAGAAGAGGAATTCAAAGCCACTTCGTCAGGAGGAGGAACATTTAAATCAATTGAAATCTCTTTTCCAGAAAAATCCTTGCTTTTCTGTATCCAAAATTAGTCGATGAACCATTTCAATGTATTTTAATTATAATAGTTCTCCCGAAATTTCTGGCCTTTTCCCAAAGCAAGGGAAAAAACGAGTAAGTTCTAATTCCTTTTAGATTGAATCTTCATTGAAATTTATTAATTATGAAATTCAATTTTTGGTCTTTGTGAAAAATTAGTTCTTAATTTCATAACATATATATATATATATAGATAGATATAACATATATATATATGTGTGTGTGTGCGTCTTATTGGATAGTTTTAACTTCGTTTGGATTAAAACATTAACATCATATAACAAGTAATAATAATTTTCTATACGGATATGTCAATTTCTATGTAAATTTAAAAACAGCTGAGTTTATAACCAATAGAAATGGTTTGTTGCAAGGAATGCCAAGCTCCTAAAATCTGAACGTTTAAAAGGCAAACACTAATTGAGATTGATTGAAATATTAATTGAGATGAAATTAAGATTTGAGATTTTGTAAAAACGGCAGAAAACATTTATACAGATGCCCGATAAATGGGACTATAAGCTTTATTTCCTTAAATATTTATTCTAGGCAAGTGTTCCCAATCAGTAATTAATTAGTAAAGTTCTCGAAAAAAAGAATTTTATGAGACTATATTCATCACTGTGAGTGAGAAGTGTCCTGTAATAATGAAATCTAATTATTATTACTCTTTCAGTTGAACAGCTATTCCAGTTAGTAAGTATTCATTATGCTTTAAATACGTAAATATAAATAATTTTCTGTTTTTATGCTCCAATTCGCAGACATCTTCAAATTAACATTTTTGTGGGACCAAATGCAAATTAAATAATGGTTATTATTTCACATAAAAATGAAATTAATAATCATCAAGTGAATTAATCTCGTTTCATAGGTCTTTCCTAACAACTGTCTTTAAATCTTAATTGATAAAAGCCACTGGAAAATTGTTGAAATCAGAAAATATGTTCTCGAATATCGTCGCGAATTGTTCACGTAAAGGAACGAAATTTGTCATATTTCACACAATGTAGTGGCTATTCTGCTAATGATAATGCTCTGTTCCGTGGCGCCTGTACAAAAAGTTAAATTTTATATCTAGAAAAATTTTAAATTTTAGCTGTTAAATGCGATTTCGTAAAATTATCTATCTTATTTTTAAAACTTTTGCAATTAAATAGTGTATCTAGGATTAATACTGAAGAAATTGAGCCTGTACGTTTTTTGAGAAATTAAAGCATAATAATGTCATGAACCAGCATATGAAGACTAGAGTTTTCCCCAATCGCAAAAATGAGCAATTTCTGATTTGCAGCTTCTCATGTCTGTCAAAATGCGATCAGAATTTCTCAGTAATAAACATTGAAAAGTGATCTAAGTCAGCAAATTTATTCTCTCGTATTCTGTGAATTTCGGCATTAGAATTATGAAACTTTTATACTTAAGGTAATTTTATTAACTATATTTCACTTTATATAAGTAATATACAAAAGATTGAAAAATAATTTTGTATTTACAAAATCCACCTGCCTCCAGTTTTGAAATTGTTTTCATAAAACTCTTTGTCTAACTTTTAGAAACTTTGTACTATTAGCACATATCTAAGATCAATATATTAGAAAATAAAGCTTGTAACCACTTTTTCGGATATCCTTTACTAGGCTATCAGCAACCAGAAAAAAAAACTTTGTATGAATTCATTTCTAAATACGATTTGTAAGGAGCAGCTGCAACAAAAAGAAATTTCATCATTGAAAATAAACTCTATACTATTAAAATGATAAAATTTCAGTTTCCGCAAGTCTTAAAATTTAGATTCAAATCGTTTTGAGGACAAGCACTCGAGAAACAATCTTGGCTAACCATGATTTAGAAGTTTCACACATTAATTCTTAGTATTTGTATTCATGTAATATAACGCGAATGGCATTTAATGTTTCACACAGTAAAGATTTGTCCCCTTTTTTTCGGTTATTCAAGGTTCCTTTACGTAGTTTGACCTCAGAGAGAAAATAAAAGTGCACATTTACAATTATTGTGTTGCAAGATACGCGCATGGAGAACACAAGGTTTAAGTGGAGAATATATAATGTTTAATTCGGCCTTTACTTGAAACATAACAGAAAGGATGCTTTGAACAAGTGAAGAAGATTGATGAACAAACATATATACATAAGATCATGTAAGATAAGTTTCGGGCATTCCCTTTTTCTGTCAACTTAATAACACTAAAGGTCCTCTCCCCCTCCGAACTAGACCCAGGGGCTCAACCCCTGTTCTAGAACCTTGAAGGGATCGGCGCAAACGCACCTGAAGTAACTTAGACCCAAGCCCGCCACTGCTCTTCAATTTGTTACCTACCAGTCGCTCGGGCAACCCGTCGCAGAGGGCCATCACCATTATCCAGGAAACCCGGGCTACTAGAACCGACTGCTCTAAGACCTGATAAACCCAGGGCCCGCCAATAAATGACCTTTCCGGGGCTTCCAGAACTAGTAGGTTCATGATTTGTTCACCCTCGTGGCCGAGATTCTAGCCAGTAGCTTTCCAGAGTTCTCTACTTCGACCCTCAGGGGTGTAAGGCCATGTAAAGAAGTTCAGTTCCAGAGTCCTTCAGAGAAATAGATGGTAACTCTGATCACGGTGACTACAACGTCATGAGAGAAACAAATGCATCAAGGAATACCTTGGCAAATAAACACACTAGTAATTTCCGTTGTCAGTCACTTGGGATCCATAAAGGATTCGACACTTTGGCAATTAGACACTGATGGGTACCGCATCTCCATGTTCCACTAAGCTTCTATAGAAATTAGTATCTTTTATCGCATCTACAGCCTCGGCACCGGACCCACTTATAGCCGAGATTCCAGTGGAAATTAAATACGAGTTAACTACCGCTACCCTTTCTGATCATTTCAGCACTGCGCAAATGTAGAGAGAAAGAAGATTTTCGAAAATAATTTTGTTAATGCAGACATTTCTGTAGTCTCTTAAAAGGTTTTATATAGAATATAATTTTTGGGGGACGTTAAACGATTTTAGCGAAGACATAAAAAACTTTTTTTGGGCAATTCCTTTCGTTTACGCTAGCTTACGCTACAAGTATTTTCTCCTTCCATTATACATGCCTTCATGGCGTAACTGGAAGCATACTCGACGAGTATTCGAGAGATCTGGGGTTCGAATCTCGGCGAGGACACTACACATTTTTCACGTCGCTTGCTTCAAAATAACTTAGTGACTCTACAACGCTTTCCAATATATTCATCCACTCAACTTCGCAAAGTGCAAAATAAAAAGATTTTTGCTAATTCTGCAACGGCTCTTTAGTACAATTAATTCTCAGGCTGTCGTCATCCAAAAAAAATAATAAGTTATACGAGAAATTTAACTATTTAGTAGTCATTTAACAACTTGAACAACGTGAAAACTATAAATAAATTTCTTAATACTTTAAAATTTCATTTAAATTAATTTTTAATAAAATATATATTTTATATAATCTCAAATGCATCTAACTCACAATTTGTTACCCACAGAGAAGAGCCACTTTGCGAAACTCGAATAATTAAATACAGTAATTGCATGATGAAGACACAAAATGAAGGGGAAATATGTAGGAAAGAAAAAAAGTATAATTGTAGCCGGGTAAAAGAAAAAATTACATGTTAAGCTATTTAGCAATCTATCACCTTATTGTTATCGTATTTAATATTTGAACATTTTTAATAAGATTACGGTTTCAATTGTATAATCTATTAAGTATGGTAATACTGAATGAGTCCCGTATTTTGCCTTTGAAATGATTTCCATAGAGGTAAAGAAAATGCTTGATTTATTGCAAATTTTGTAAAACATCGAAAACATCTAATTACATTTTCTCCGCTTTCAAACAGCTCACATAATTTTCGCGGAGTACTAAAAAAAACCCTCCTTCGCAAGTAATTAGTTGACAGTTTTTTCTTCGACCCTTCCACAAAAGCTTCCGTTACAGCTCTTCACCTCACTAAACACATTAAAAATGCTATTAACGTGTGTTTCGTTAATATCTCCTTCCCGCGAAGGAAAGGCTAACAAAGTTCTTCCAACTTTTGTGCGCACTTGCTTATTCCCACTCTTGAAAAGACACTAAACGAATTTTTGGAAGAAAGTTTCTATTTAGGGATTTGCTTAAGGAAGAATAGCTCTTCCATCGATTCTGATATTAATGAAACTCTGGATGGAGGAAAAAATATTAAAATTTGATCTGTAATAGGAAGTTTAAATAATCTCGAATAGGAAGTTTAAGTTTAGATTAAATTTAAGTTGCGGAAACATTTGAGATATAAATAATATTTAATACGTCAATTGCATTCTTTATCATACACTTAACTGTCATAATTACATTATAAGTCTTATTTTATATCTACAAGGTAAGCTTAAATAATAGTTTTGAACATATTTTTAAGAATTTCATTAAATTTCTTGGAAAGGAAATTTAAATTTTTCATATATTTTTGAAAATTATTTTCCAATAAGAAGTATTTTTACATTGCTGTCCATTAAAAGTGCAACATTTTAAAAATACCTTGTAGGGTTTCCTTTATTTTGCATAACAAATTTATTTTAAGTTTGATACCTTTAACGAACCTCTCAACTTCCCCTTGTATTTTCTCGCCAGGATGTAAATTTAAAGTTTATTGAAGTGAATATTTAAACGGGTAAAACTTTGAGTCTATTCAGAGCGTGTTTTCGCTAGCCAGCGCACGTTTCGTTGCTATCTCGCTGTTACGCCATTAAGCCTTTTAGCCATTTCGGATTATCATCACGCCTGTTAGGTTTTTGAGAGTCAACCTGTTAAGTGCAAATTAAAGTGCTAACCCATCACTGTTCTATTTTAGATTCGACTTGAATTATATTCCACATTTAAGTTTCCCACCGCAAGTTGACGGTGGTTTGTAACGCACGAAGATCGTACCTTTCTGTTAAACTTTGAGTTAATAAAGGGTTACTTTTCACGCTTCTTCTGTGCTGGTAATTTATTCACGCCTGTGCGAGAATTTGCCAGTATCTTGTAGGATCTAGAGCTATTTTATGTGGAGTCGTAGAGACAAATCTTACAAACTGATGGATAAAAAATGTATTTAATAGACAGAGAACAATGTTGTAGAATAGAACAGAGTACTGTAGAACAATACTGTAGAACAGTGCTGCAAAATATAACAGTGCTGAAGGGCAGAAAAAGGATTAGCGACTCAGTACATGGGCAGACAATAGACGAATTTAATTCTCATAGAGTTAATGTAGAAGAGAATTCTAATTTTCTATACAGAAACTGTGCTTTTTTTTTTGTTTGTTTGATTAGACGTTATAATATTCCTGAAGTAAGAAGATAGAGTATACAGCAGAATGCATCTGAATATTAATCAGAAGAGAATAAGAGCGCTCGCGACTGCAAATTATCGTACGTTCAAATAGCTGCTTCCTTTATCGAACTAAAATCACTGTCATAAGAATATGGAAATGATGGATTCAGAAAAGGGATGGAGCGACTTGTAGGTTTGAAACGAGCTCGATGCACCAATCGCTGAGAAGGCAGGTAGTTTATATGAATGCCCTATACAAACTATATACCTGTCTCATAAACTTAGGGCAGGAAATATCGTGTGTGCCATAGCAAGAAGGTATTGTATTGAACATCACGAAATATTTGCGCGGCGGGCTGTTGTTTTAGCTACTGTACAGTAACGACTACAGTGGGTTGTAACTGCATACATAAGAGCTAATGGAATGATATATTCTTGTCAGATAAATATTGCTTCTGCATGCAATATAAAGCTGAACATGCGCGTATATTATGCTATTGTAGGGAGTTACACTGACGCAGCACTGAAAACTATAGCGTTAGGGGATACTGGATACAGTTTTGCTCTCTCTGTGAACCCACCGAACAATCATTGCTACATGACACACGTTTAAAGGCAAGTAACTGTCTTGCAAAGGACATCGAAATTTACATTTATACCACGTCCGATTCGTTCACCAGATATTTTTCTTATCGAACATGTTTGCTGTATCGTGTCTCACACTGTCAAAACAAAGACTACTAGCGGCTACAACACAAGAATCTGGGAACCACAGTATCGCAAAGTAACTTCCAAAGTTTCTTCGATTCTGTACCTCACCATATAGCAGTGGTTAATGTCGCACATAGTGGCCACGAGCGGTACTGATCACAGCATGTACTGAAATGTGAAATTTATAAGGAATCTGTAAAACAGACATAGTTGTGTTTTGTCCTTATTGGCTCTGAAATTCTAATGACTAGCTGTGCATAATTTATGATTTAAGTAAACAATAAATATGAGACTTGATTAAGTTAGTTCGCGTAATTAGTTCCTTCTAACATTCCGAGTAGTAGCTAATATGTCTACTCCAAACTCCATCCAATCTCGGTTGGGGAAATTCTGTTTGGAAGTTAAAAACTATTTACTACTAATCATAAAATTTCTTCAAATAAAGTACAGAATTTTATGAAAGCATTTTTGAAACTTACTGGGGAAGTGTCTTAAGGAAAATTCAAAGCAATAAATTGTTCAACATGTTTTAATGAGTTAAGCAGTAATACTTATACGTATATATATATATGTACCTTTATATGTAAAATGCTCACCACCAAATACGTAAATTTCATGGATATTTACTCATAAAACTTCGAGAGTTTCAAATTATTCTCTTTCTAAATATTATAAGGTATATGGAGTCATACAGAGTTTTTATTTTGGATAAGTTAAAGCTAAATGAATATTTTACTAATTGGAGTTTCTAATCACTGGAATTTATATAATAATCTAGATTTTGCATTTTCGTAACACCGTCATTTCACAAACTTGAAATTGGTTTTACAAATTTTTCTCTTTCTTTGCGAGAAACATTTTAAAAGGAGGCACATCTCTAGGATTCATATGCAAAGAAATAAGTCCTTCATCATAATATACCAAAATTATCTCACCTTTTACACAAGCACTTTGACTCACATAAGTTATTTGCTTCTGAATTTCCATGTAGAAATATTTCGACTAATATATATATAGACGTGACTTTCTTGCGTTCACATTCTCTGTTGTCTTTTCCATGAAAAGCAGCCCGGAGTAAGTCCCTACGACTCTGGCTGCCCACCTTGCTCCGGAGAGCGTCTGAGGCGAAGGATCAGGAGGACATGATGCTCACCCCAGAAGCTGAAACCGTAGCGTTGGACACTTTCGACACCCCTTTCGCCTTCCTGCAACGGCAGAGCCCCGCCGAATTAGATCATGTACCGCTCGCCCTGCCTTCCACCAACAAAGAAGTGGACCTGTATCGGAGTCAAAAAGGTGGACCACCGGACACTTTGTGGAGGACGTCCTCTTCCTTCAAAGAAAAAGGAACCTTATCAGCGGGTAAGAATCTGCTTTCTCTTCTCTTATTTGGTTCAAAAGCAAGTTACAGATTTGTCATAGTTGTTGAAACATTCTTGTTAATAATGCTTAGAAAGTTATCTTAAAACTAAAACATGAAACATTTTCTTGCACTTACCAGCAGTCAGCTAGGTAAAGCGGAAGATTTAACTACCAATTTGGATTTCGTATTTAAGCAGCAAATTGGTCATTTCCTATGGAATTGAAAGGCAGTTATTTTTTTTAATTCTCCATTGCCATTCAGCTTTCAACTAATTCTTCGGTTTCATAGATAGTGTTACGAGACAGTTATAAATAAACATTATTCTTTTCAATAATCGGATTAAGCTCTTGACATCCTGGAGAACTGAAAGTCAAGCAACGGAGCTTGATAATTTCTATACATATTTTATTCATACCCTGAGCGTCGGGAGCACATTATAGAAGTATATGCAGTGGCATGTCATTCAGTTAGCGAAGTTATTCAACCAATGTCTTTGGAAACCAAAGCGGTTGTTGAAAGTGCTTTTAATTTATCATATGCATTCAGACGGCTGAACTCCAGATAAGGCGACAACGTGCAATAACCTTGAAGTGAACTGAATTTCTGCGGCCTAAGAAAATTATAATGCATATGTTTTCCCTTTTGAGATTTTGTAAAGTAATTAAAGATTTCTGTACCTTCTTTTAAATCTCTTCAGAGTTCGGAAAGAAATTTGATATATGAAACACAAATCAAGATTCATTTCAAATACCTCTTCTGTATTAAAAACATTTCTGTGATTCCTGATATGGCTTCATTATTTCATTTCATAAGTAGGAGGTTTCGGAATTATATAGTAATCAAACTACAAAATAGCGAGAATTATCGTAATTTATTTTTATGTAGCATTTTAGCATTTTAAGAAAACGTGGGAAATATTAGAAGTAGCTTTTAGAAACATTTTATGATATTTAGATTCAACTGCAAAAATAATAGTTGTATAATGCAGTCGTGTAATTGTCTGATAGTATATTATTGCCTTGTTCTGACGCATTCGTAAATTAGCTTCAACATTTTGAAGCAAAAGAACATTACAATTGGTGAACATTCTCTGATTTGTGCAATAATAATAACAGAAAAGATAAATGACTTTTCTCGGATATCAATAATACAATCATTAACTTGCTTAGCTGATTTAATACGTCTTTTGTCTTATATATGATTCAATATTATTTATTTTTTATTTTAAATATTACTTATTTTTTTCAATATTATTCTCGATATACAATTTATCATTTGTTGATTATAATGATTGGATAAAATTATACATGTAATTTAATTTTCTTATCTAATTCGATGATGGAAATATTCATTCAGCTTGTCATTTTACATTTTATTTATTATTGTTCTGCAGTAGATACATAAATATGGATATTTTTATTTGAAATACTTTAAAGGTATATAAACGATTACATTTTACTTCATAATCTTTACTAGATTTATAGTTTAACATTATTGTATATTAAGGGCGTAAATGTGTCTAATAAATATCAATAATCTTTATCTGTATTTGATGTAATTATTTTAAGATAAATCATTACTTTTTTCTAAATCGTAAATGACACTAGTATTTATTTTATTACTGTTGTTGTTATTTCTTTAAATTAATAAGAGAAACTGTTGGCAAATGAGTGCATTGATAAACATTTATTTCATTAACTACAATTTTTCAAAAGTAGAGGCTTTAAAAATCGATAAACTTCATTCATCTGGATCAGTTAGATTTTAAAATTGCACAGCCGTAGTATATTTTAAACCGTAAAGTCATTTACTCTATTGCATGCGCACTCTCCTTCACATAATCTACGCTTATTTTACGAAAAATGTCTTTCTTCTTGAGCATTTTACAACATTTGCATATAAATGTTCGTAAGCTCGGAGAAGATGGCTTCGAGCAAAATATTTTATTTATTTTAATACTCTGCCTCAAACTCATCCTCTTTCAAGCACTCCTTGCAACAGAGTAAATATTACCTAGTTTTATATGTTTAAAATACTCTGCTTCAATGGACTTTATTCCATTTTACTGGTCTTCATTATTCTGGATTAAGACAATTTCTAATTCAAACGATAACCTTCTCTCCATCTGCGTTCAAGCTTTGTAAGATTATATCTTTCAACTATTTATTGTCATTTTGATGCTTAATAAAATTATTTTTATTTGAGAGTTGTGGGAATACATGTAGTTTTATATTTCGAGAATATATTCTGTCACGTATCTATTTATGACATTATATTCACAAATTCGTTCTGTTTTTATCACACCTGTAATAAATAATATTAACAGAATAACGTGGTCTTGAATGTAAATAATTTCCAATGTTTATAATTGTTCTTATTTTCATAGTAATGAGCTTAAAGTGGTTGTTATAAGATGCATTTATTTAAGCTTTAATAGATGAAAAAATTCTTAAAATTTTTCTTTTTATTTTGTAAAAAAGTACATTAGTTATATTAATTAATTATTATTTAAATAACATTTGAACCTTTAAAAATTATGAAAGCACCAGTAATAAAATACGTCTCGAATTCCTATATCAATAAAAATTAGAGTAATTAAAATGTATGCAACACAAAATTTGTAAAAACATTTATCTAAACTTTTTTTAGCGTTTAAAATTTTTACTTCCTTAAGTTTAAGGAAGAAAGTTTTTAACAAAAAAAGCGTATTGAATAACAAAACACTAATATAACTCATACTGTTTCATCATCACTTATGGAAGAAAAATCTACCGATTATTTATTAAATGTTTGCGGTATGTTTTATAACTATGCAATAATATATCACTTGAGATTCTTCATAAATTCCTTGTTTTCTTTATAAGTAATCGTATTCTTTCGATTAGTATTATATCTAGTATTCTTTGCTGCGATTTTTTAATAAATAGTTTTTACAGTTTATTCTGAGTTGGAATATATATTATTTTAAAATTCTTATTAATAATTTTTATTAATAATTTTACTGCACGAAAATGTTACATTTCCCTGATTATCATTCTAGTCGCTATTATTAAACATGAATGTACATCATCTAGCGTTAAACAACATTTTATTGCACAGCAGTTTAACAAGACAAAAAGCCTTGAAATAAGCTGATAAAAAGAATTGAAAACATTAGAAGAATTATTAATATTAACCAAACGAAAGACAGTAATTGATGTTGAGAACTAAAATCAGGATCTTTCTTTCAAAGCATTTAAATTCTTTTTTTTTAATAAAGTGCACAAGGAAAACATATAACGAATTCATAGCTAAGAAATCTGTCAAAATCTCCTTTTGTAAATGATATAAAATGTTATTCAGAAATTAAATACAATAACTAATAATGGAGCTGTATTATCATATATATTTCATATAGACTTCTATAACTTACCACACTTTACAACAACAATTTCTTCAACTTTACAAGTACACAGTTTGCCCTTTATGTTTAAAATTCTGTGTTTTAGATATATTTTAGACAAATATTTTGTGTTTATAATCCAGAACTTTGATGTATGTATCGATTTTAGTAAATGCTAAGATAGTTTAATATTTTATATTGAAGAATAAACCAATTTCTTTGGGAAATGTTAGGTTCTTAAACTGGATTTCGGCAAACGCTGTAATTTTTGAGAATATCAGAATTTCAAAATTAGTGCTATTTCTAAGTATTATTAATGTCATTATTGTTATTAATTATAACATTAGCATGCCAGTTTTCATGTTTACTGTAGGAACAAGCATGCTTAAGTAGTGTATTGTTTTCAAAGTTATTTAGTTTTCACTTGATGCTTGCGTAAACGTATATGGTAGGGAATGTTGCCACCAAAGTACTTCTTACAAATTATTCGTTTTGGTGTAATACAGATTTCGATTCTGCTAGGACTGAATTTATAAATAAAATATTTTATCATTTCTTACTACCTGAATGTGACAATCAGTAATTGCAAAGTATAAAAGTGTGCATTAAGACAGAAAATCAAACATTCTAACTAAAGGTTATAACTTACATAAAATGTAATTTGTTTAAAACCATCGCTAACGTGTTTATCATTTCTGTTAGTACTTAAAATGAAAAATTTGATGCTTTAAATGCACTCGTTATGTTTGTTAGTAATGAATGTCATGGAATTTTCCGTTCTAAATGAGTTGGAATAAATTCTGAACAACTCATTAAAATTCTACAGATTCGTAAACATTTTAAGAAAGCGATATTAGTTTGCTTTTAAGACTTATCAAATGTATGATGAAAATGCACTTCAAATAATTATTAATTTATCAAATCATTTTACATACTTTAGTCGAGAGATAAATTTATAATTTACTTATTACGTCGATGGAATGAAGGCTTTTACTTTATGCTATACTAAATTTACTTTGCTTTGTTGTTTTCGTAATTAATGACTAAATCCTTACATCCGAAAGAAGCAAAGAAGGGTTTATAAGCTTTATTAAAAAGGGACTAACAATATTTCAGTGAATGCATATGCGCATTTTGCAATTCATTTCGCATTTTATTTCTTTAAAATATTGACGATTTTGATATTTATTAAGAGCTGAAAACCTGGATTAATATAAAAGTTTATTAAAAATTTTCGGTACGGTAGTTGTATGAAATTAAAGAACCTAAATCATTTAAAATAATCATTCGGAATACTTTTTTTCATAATTTTCCGGAAACAAAGACGCTGTGTTCTCGTTTAAGAATTTTCGACAAAAAAAAATATTATTTCATTTTATATTTGGCAACATTTCCTACAGCTGTGTTGCTCGTTTCTAGCTGTATTTTTCTGCTTGTATTTTGGTGTTACATTACAGTTTAAGTTGGATTGATGTATTTGTATTTGGTGTTCAATATTTATTATTTTGATGTCGCGATATTCTGCATGATTGTCTCGTACCCTTATTATGTTTTGTGTACCATACATAATCCCGAATCTACCGTGAAAGAAAGAATGAACTAACTTAGTGTAACAGAACAAATACAAATTTTATTTAGAGCAAATCCATACTTTTTTCTAGTAAAAAGATAAATATCTGCAAACTCAGTAAGAGGTATAACGTAAAACAATTACGTTTTATTATCAACACAGTTTTAATCTCTTGTGATATAAAACATTATTCATGGTGTCATTATTGTAGAATACTTTTTATGACATTTCATAAATTTTTACTTTTACAGCCTTTGTTTTTATGCAAATAATTCATAAAAAAGAAAAGTAGTTAAACTTCAAAATTATAGACACAGTAAATTTTAGGACTCTCAGCAAATTAATTGTATATTTTTAACTTAAGTGAGCTTTGTTTAATATATTTTTCTATTCATTTTCTACCACAAAGCTTATGTTAATTACTATCATTCAGATTTTTAAATATAAACTAGAAATTAATAAATATATTTTGCCATCTTGAAAGGTAAAGGAACAAACGACAGACATTTATTCTAAGCATTTGTAAAACACATTGCTTAAAATGAAGATACAACAAATACGAAACATTAAGCCTTAAGATATAATATTACTGTACTAAATATTTGAATAATCAGAAAAGAATTCATGGAAACTAAAATGTCATTAAATTAAACTAGAAAGAAAATGAGAAGTTTAAAAATAATTAATTCTTTTATATATTGAAACAAAGATATTTTCTAGAAACTAAGGAAAATTATAGCTAATTTAGAACGCTTAATTCTGCTACAAAGAAGATACAATGCAAAGTACTATAGTTTTATTTTTATATACTCGTCACGTGGCTTTATATTTTAAACATTCACACACACATCAACGCAATTACTAGTAAAACATTGCTTTATGCTCCACTTTACACTTCATAGTTCATAGCAGAGTTTATATTATCAACAATGCCAAACAATACATCTTCTTGGAAATAAGACTTCGACGTATTAAACATTATAAATAATTATGAGGAAAACATATTTTTTTTTATCTATTGAAAAGTGCAGCACATTAATTCTTAGCTTTCTGGCTTCATTTGCAGATAATTTGAGCAGTAAAAGCATTCTGCATTGCAAGTTCGAGATTTTGAGTTTTGAAGGACTTGATTATAGAAAACTCTGATAGTTGTATTTCTCTTTTGTAGATGTTTTCTGAGAAATCGCACTCGCACAAATGTTTAAAGTGGGAATATAGGCAATAGCAATAGACGATTCGAAGGCACGTGCTTTTATTCTGTTCCTTTTTTATAAAATGAGATAAATGTTTTCTGAGATAAAAGCCAAAACAAACAAACGAAAAAGAAACTGTAAAACAATAGGAATTCTATAACAGTTTGAGAGCTGCAAAGCTGCTTATGGTTTTAGAAGATATTAATTTTTATCAAACATCATTAAATAGTGTAAATAGATCGGAGATAATTAGACAAAGTTTTTTCTAGTTTGATTAATAAATAGCTTTGAAATACTTAATGATGTGTAAATAATATTTAAATATAACAAATTCAATACAATAAAGTATTAGCATAATTAAAATTCTAGGGGTAAAACAGTTTGTATTCTTTAAAAATCAAAATTGGTACCAAAAATATTAATTTTAGCATCAAGCGATTAAGTCAATTTAATAAATGATCATTACAGGAAAGAAATTCTAGTAAAACAAATAACTCTTAATGCTATGAAATAAATTAACATAAATCTAACCAGTTCTTAAGTAAAAAGGAAAAAAATATCCGTACGAATGTGAGTTACTTTCAAACAAAATTAAGGGAATATGAGGAAGTTTCCAGCTTTTTATTTCTACAAATATTTATTGATGTAAGTATTAAAAGAAAACGCTATTGACATTGCAGTCTCTTTGCCTTCCTACCAAACTAAATATTGAGCTAGAAACGTAAAAGTTCTCGCTCTTAAAAAGATGCTTCCATGGAGATTTTTTAGAGGATCCTCGCGTTGGAAATGTTTTAGCTTTATGTAAGTTTGAAAAATAAATGTTTTGATGTTCGACCAAAATGGTGAATTTTCTGTAAAAACATTTATTTCACTACTGACTGAAACGATACCTGGTGGTAGCTACTAGGATCAAAAATTGAAACCAGTCACGAAAGGAATGTAGGATGCTTCAGTACTAGCCTTTGTATGAATACAGTATCATTTTTTATGAAAATGTTTCATCTTATTTCTGAATTCAAATAATAGTATAATATTCTAAAATTGGGCTAGATATCGTTTTAATCTGCAGTGGAGTGTTTTTAAGGAAAATTCATCATTTCGGTCGACACATCGAACCACTTATTTTTCAAACTTACAAAGAACTAAAACATTTCCAGCGTGAGGATCTTGAATACACCTTCAGGTGAGCATATTTTTAAGTGCGAGGACTTATACATTTCTCATTCGATATTTAGTTAGCATAGCAACGAAATACGTTACAACATTAACTTATAACGAATCTGTGATATATATTCAAATCTAGTTCATAATGCGACGTGCCAGAGAATACGAAAATTACACAAGACTCTGCAACAAAATATGAGGTGATGCTGTTTCAAGCATGCTTCATTTCTTTAAAGATCATTAGTGATGAGTGATTTATGTATAATTTTAACTTCAGCTTATTTCCATATAGCCAATTCATTTAAAATAAGATCTGTTCACAACACTCTAGTAGGAAAAATAAGTAAAATTAGTAAACTCCTGTTGGTATAACATTAGTAAATAGAACGATTTCTGTCACATTTACAAATTTAAAGGCATCCAATAAATTTTAATTAGAATAAATTTAATCACATTAATATCATTAAAAAATATAGCTATCTCATGAATTTTAATGTAATTAAATGCGAAAGGATTGTGCAATAATATAAAAACTGTTCTGAGATATAAATAAAAATGTCAGTACTGTAGAGAAGCCAAGATAAAATTCAATAACAACTTTAATCGTAAGCACAATATTCCGTCTTCTTAAAAAAATAAATCTGCTTTGTGTTCCATTTCGTTCTCTACATTAGATGCAAATTTTGTTTGGTCTTACATTAAATTTTGCTGGGCACGCGTAAAGAAATCTGCTAGCATTTGGAAACCAATTCCTTTAAAATGGCTTTCACCTCTATGTAAGTGATGCTGTAAGAAAACAAACCTTAAATCAGCAATATCATAAATAGTCTTACCTCTTCCAGGGATATTGTAGAATGTTCTCACCTTAACTCACTATTTATATTTATTATAAAAATGATTATAGTATTAAAATTTAGAAATATTAATCATGGGATTTTTCATGCATCTTCTGTTAAAAAAGAATAACGTTTTGCTGACAGAAATGGAATATATAGCATTTTATATTTTTATCAATTTAATTTTTTCAAAGTTATAATAATGAAGATTTAAATAAGCATATCATAATTTTATCTGAAAATAGCCTCGAATGAATTATTTGTCTTTTACTTCTTTATATTTTTGTCAGTGTCTTTCAAAATATCCACCTAGTTCAAAATTAATTACATTTTTCATACTCGCCTTCTTTTCCTTAATATTTATGAACTTAATGTAAAATAATGCACTAAGGAATTATTAAAACGTTCTACTACAAGAAATAACGATATACATGTATATACAATAAACAAGGAAAATTATCTGAAATCATTGTAAACTATCAACATGAGTAAAATCATAGGTTTCAAAACACTTTAATTAATATGACAAAATCGTGCATATTTTTCATATGTAATTCTAATCAACAGCGATAGTTTTGCGGCTAATAATGATAACGATATCTTTATTATAATGCAAAAGAATATCTTTAATGCCAACACACAAATAATAAAATATACTATTTTGATTTACTACTCAGAGAGGCTAGCCTCCTAAATAGTTGAAGTTCTTTAATTTTATGTGAAAACAGTTAATGAATACAAATAACTACAACATTGATATTGATATATTATTGTGAGGCTGTAATATGAAATTCTGAATTCAAAACGACAGATATCTGTTAAAAACATTGTTGTCGTTGAAAAATATTAAGATGTTAAGAATATTTTCAAATAACACACTGTTACAGTTTGAAAGATGATAAAAGATGCTCCTTCGCTTGTAATTAATCTATTTCCGTTGCCTACGTTTTTTACCCTACATGATAAAGAAGTGTTCTTTGCCATTTAAAGCCAAGCATTGCATGTTACACGAGACATATCTTCAGATGAATAACCAATACATGCAATTATTTCTACATTAAATAAATGTCATGATTAAATTACAGACAGTGTAACGAACAATTCGTAAAACCAGTTGGACAATTATTAACTAAATTAAGTCCACTGTTAATTTTCAAGAAGGGTTATTACACCACAGCATCAAACTATAATCAACAATTCACTCGAATCTATCTTAATCTCATTGACTTCTACTTATCTTCGAAGTTGTTACGGCCTGCTTCGGGATATTATGGCATGGTACGCTCCTGTGAGTAGTACGTGTTTATGCATGACCTGTTGTATCCATCCCTCTGCAGCGGTAAGCCACCCTGACCTCTATTGGTGTCGGAGCGAACCCTCTAGAAGAAGGGCCTTAACCTTTGACCTCGGTGACGGTAAGTGCTGTCCACACCCAAGCACCTACCATCAATGTGCACCTTTTTGCACCTAACATTAAGCACCGCCCTGCTTCGCATTATCGCTGCACTGTTGTAGAGTAGAGTGTTGCAAATCGGCACTACGAAATCATTTTAAGAGTATTTAGGCGATCTAGAATACCGTTATGGGTACTTAAATAATCTGCAGCGCATTTGTGAGGGATGTTACTTCAATAAAATAAAATTTAACCTTTTGCAGACGGTTGATGTATATCTGCGACCAATAGGAATGGATGTCTCCTAACATACATTCGTACTGTATACATCAGCCATCTTTAAAGGGTTAAATACTGGTGATAATTAAATAATCATACATAATCTAATACATAAGGCTGGAAAAACTTCAAGGAAATTATTATTAATGCGCAATGTTAAAATGACTTTAAAAACCGCAATTAAATCTAAATAACAGTGAAATTCGGCCTAGTGTTTAAATAACTTTTACAATTTAACATGTATGCTAAATGTTAATCTGTTATTGTGTAAAATAAAGTTAAAAGCACAGCTTATACTGCGCCATAGCACGCAATCAATGCTACAGAACTTAAACTGAAGCTATATTTTAAATTTAAGTTATATTATTCTTTTATGTTGATGTATTAATTGCATAAAACTTAATATGATGAAATATGAAGATATTTTATCACACTTGCTCTAAATGAAGTGCTTAACTCAATCTGACTCGTTGATTTAGATTAACTAGTTAAAATTACAATATTAGTTTTAATATTGATTTATGAATTAGCCTCTTAAGGCTCAGTACTTTACATAGATTTCTAACCAAGCTCTAACTTTCATTTTTGCCAATTAATTGCTCAAGTAAACCGAACTTACTTAAGCAAACTGGCAAGGTTTAGTTATATCATCTCGTTCGTTAAATTGTATTCCTTATAAATCAGAGTCAAACAATCATAAGCTTGAAGTAAACAGTCTACCTAAAGGTAGAGTAATCAATTAATCAATTACGTCTAAAAATATTCTTACATGTTTTCTTTTAAATCAATTCGTTTCTATTGGAACGAACAAGATGTGCCTGAAAAAGTAAAAGTAAACAGAATAAGTAAAATAACGCTTCATTTTAATCAAAACTTGAAATGAAATTTTAGTAATTGTACCGAAGGAAATTCATTGCATAATTTTAAATGCAATGTATTTTCTTCTCCATTTTTATTTTATTTGCTAATGGTTACGGAACAAATGAACTGAAATTATCAAATTTTTTTCATTTTCATAGCATTTAAACATTTTATAACGTGCATAGAATAAAATGGACAAGAACACAAAAGAAAAAAATTATATTTCTTCTTCAAAGGCACAACTGAAAGTAATTTTGATGGTAAAATCGAACATTTTTACACAGAAATATTCGTTGAATCTATACTAATACGCATGAAAATATGATCTTTGCTAAAGGGTACCCAATTAAACATTACAGAAGTGGAAACATTAGTAGGTTGAAAAAAAATACCATAAAATTATTTTAAATTATGAAATATAAATGTTTCAGTTGATTGGCAACAATTTAATAATTTGTATAAAAATATTTCGCTTTTCTGAGCATACGATTAAGAATCCCTTCAGTTAAGCATTTACAGTTTCTTAATATTCTTGTTCTTGTACCTTATTTGAATAAACTATCAGATGATTATTCTATTATGATTCAATATTTTTCATGAAATGAAGTACTGACGCAAAGCAATGCAATACTTACACGTTGTATTACCTAGAAAGAGGAAGCATTTTTTCTCTTTATGATACGGTGCTCTTTATATATGAAACAGTAATATATTTCAGAAAATAAATCTCACATTTGAGGCAAAAAATATTTTTAAAACACTGATCCTAATCATATTTCCTTTCAAAGTCTTCAAATTCTGTAGTATTTTAATATGTCTCCATTAAATTCCAAACCATTACTGAGATTCGATGCATTACAGTTTGGTGATTACGCTGCAACTTAAAGACGTGTCCTAGTTATCTACAAACATAATGTGTTGTATCTTTTTTTATAAAGAAGGTTAGCTTTTCATTAAAACATATCTAAGAGTAATTAGTTATACTTGTCTGATTTTGTAATCACGAAAACGTAAACATGTTAATAAGTAAGAATAAATAAAATGAAAAATGAAAGTACAAAAAGAAACCTCAATAAACATTTATGTGTAATAAAATATAAATAAACATTTTATTTACCCTATTCTGTACTATTACATTTTTAAGATTTTCAACCAAAATGTGTCTCCTTTTAACAAGCGTAGAAATATTTTTTTCTGCGCTTGCAAGCTTTTCATTTATAGTTGTTCCAGTCCTAGCCGACATATCCAAATCTAGACTAGTTGTTTGATACACTTTACAACCTGAAAAACGACGCACCAAGAAGGACATATCAGAATGCGACAAATGTCGATAGATATGATGCAAATGTACTGAAAACAAAACTCTAACAGGATCATAGGAATTTAATGCTTTATTCAGAAAATACAGCTAAAGAGCCAAAATATTAATAATGCGTTGGTCCACCTCAGATCTAATACAAGTTGCTATCCTGCTGTGCAATGATTCGTAGAGTTGTCAGATGTCCCTGCGAGGCTGCTTGCCAAACACATTCCAACTTGCAGATCCAAGGGCAGTTGGAGATGCCTGTTCATTAAAGTCTAAAGATGCTACAGTGGGGAGAGATCTGGTGATCACGCCGCCCAGCGAAGTGATCAAGAAACACGAAAACAAGCAGAAGAAATATGCGTGCCATGTACATTCGAGCATTATCCTGTTGTAATGTAAGCCCAAGTGTCTATGAAAGGAAAGACAACACTACGACTCGTAGAATTACGTCGATATACCGCCTTGCTATTAGATTGTCACGGATGACAAGCAAAGAAATCTGGCTATCAAATGAAATGGCTATAACTCCTGACTGTGTGGCGGACGACAGTCAGGTGAGTAGTCCACTGGTATCCTGGACGTCTCTGGAACATCTTCGTTTGTCATCAGGGTTCAGTTCGAAGTGCAATTCCTTGTTGAAAATCCAGTCTGTAAGCTCCCCAAGTCTGATATCACTGCAGACATACCTGGCGGTGAAGGAATTCTGCGCTATGGCCTCCGTGACCTCAGCCCCTTTCACTGAATCGCCTATCATTGAAATCTGTTGGTCACTGTAGTCATAGGATGCACCAAGAAATATAAGCATCGGTCGGGCGATCGCTCTGCCCCGCGTCCTCTCGTCGTTCTTGGTCGAACGCTACGTTCTTGACGCTCTGCTCGACCATTCCTGCCAATATTGTCAAATGATAGCATTGCTGGGGTTCAAAAGTCCAGCGATCCTGCGATTTGAGCACCCTGCTTCCTTTAGTCCAGTGTCTACATATCCTCTGTCAAATGGTGACATCCGTTCATACTGCTCGCGAACTGATCTGCGAAGCATTGGTATAGTCCACGTGGATTGATGGAATCACTTTCATATGGAAGTTATGCCTTAGCATTGGAATGTCCTTTGTTTTATGTACCATCCGGATGCTCCTTTGCAATGAGCTGGATTTCCAGCTAATCCGTCACTGGTAGCGAAACGTTAATCCTTTTTCAGATTCTATCATAACGTATGGGCATTCGCAGTTTCGTCTCATTCGGATAACTCATTCTTGGTGCATCACATTTTACGTTATTGAATGTATTTAGTAAGAACATTTCCTCCAATTTAATTCTACGCCTTCGGTCAATTTCAGCTTTCTGCCACATTTTCATTCCCAAATTTGGGTATAATCCTTATTTTATAATAAAGCTCTATGAATAAATCTCATAGAATTTTAAATAACATTAAAATCTTGAGAAATTTCCTTCTGATTATAATTAATTTTATTAATGAAAGTTTGAAGATTAATGTCGAAACCCTGAAATCTTGTTTTAAGATCCTTTGAAAAGATATATAATGAAACTTAATCAGAAGATTTTCACTTATTATTTGTACAAGCAGAATAATCAAATTTTGATTTGAAAACATGATAGATTTCTCCCGAAGAAGCTGATGCTGTAAGTAGATATACATATAATTTCATTTTGTAAAGTAAGCACTATTCAAGAAATACTTTTACAACAAAAACTTGCTATATAAAGGAATAATGGCATCGAACCCGTACCTTTTGGCTATGATAAAGAATTATATGGAGCCGGTTAACTTACAAGCGATAACGAAAGTTAATAAATTGTTTATGTAGCCGCTAGACATGCTTTTGTTCTTTCAGTTGCAAAATTATTTCGCAAAAAAACTAATCAAAACATGCAAATCTAAAACTATTTATAAAAAATTTGATTTCTTGAGAAAATATATTTTATAGCTAAAAAACCAGAATAAAAGCGTAGAATATAAAACAAATCAATTGTGCTTTATCCCAAATTAACGAAGTCACAAATAAAGTTGTTATTTTTATAGTAAATTATTTTAGTTCTCATTTCTAAAAATTATTATTACGATTTTTTTTTAAAATAGGCTTGTCGATACAATGGCAAGCATCCATTAGCTAATGTTTAGCTTAGTGTCATGGATGAGGCTCGGGATCTGATATTGTCTGTGTTGCTTGCGTACGGGTTCGTTATGGATTGAAAGCACCAGTCCTTAAAAAGTTAAAAAATTTATTCTTTTCCCAAAAAATAAAACAAAACATTGAAATATTTTCTCAGAGATATTCATACAATATCACAATATCTGAAACGTTAAACAGAATTCAATTCAAAACGGATCAAGTTAATCCAATCTCACAGCGAATTCGCTACAATCAATCACAGCATTAAGTAAACAAACAGCAGTTCGCTGTAAAACAGCTACACCTACAACTGAGATGAGGTGTTTTAATTCGGCTTTTAAAAGCTTTTTAATTATTTTCTAGAATATTCTGGTAAAACATCGATTTTTCTCAATATTTATGGATGGCAGCAGTAATTATGAGATATTTATTTATCAAATATTAAATGCATGCGCTCTTCTATTTTTACTTTTCCGACGTAGCTAAATCCTCTGCGTTGCATGGGAAAATTAAGCAATTTTAATTACAATTCTAAATAAATAGCTAAATAAATACGAAATCCGTGACATCTGTTATGATTATACGAACTTGCGCGAGTAAAAATATTTAGCAACTAACCATAATAAAAGATTACTCATTGTTGTTGTTGTGACTTATCCCACTTGTCTGACACCAACATCAGAACAAGCCCACGAAATTCATCGTTTCAAGGAGTGCAAGATTGCGCCTGGCGTTAGCAACAGCCTCGAGCACCATACCGGTGTTGCTGAGTTCCGTCCCCCAATTTTGACGAAGATCACACCGGGTCTGACAAGAACGGGTCCGGGGTCTCCCACCCTCTTTCACCCAACAATCTTCCCAGAGGACTTTCGGCTCGCCGAATATTTAGAGTGCCTCCATACCGCACAGAAACTATAAATTTACAAACATTCATGCCTTCTCCGGGATTCGAACGCGGGCTCTTCGGTACGGCAGTCAGAGTCACTAGCAACTCCTTCGAACTCAGAAGTTGAAGAAAATCACAACAGTTTTACTTTTATACAAGCCTTTCAAGTTTATGCAACACTTGGTGCTTTCTCAGCTGCTTAATTTATTCACAGAACTCACCTTTTGTGATACTGTTTAAGTCTGTGGTTACAGCTTACTGAATCTCTTTAATGGTATGAACATGATGAACTTTGACGTAAGAACACACTTTAGGGAAGAGAAAGTAGTTTTCATGTACTATACCTGGTGAATAAGGGCATAGCAGAGAATTATGACACCTATCTTTGCTATAAACTACAAGGTATTTTCTCCCTTTCTGCATGCCTTCGTGGTGTAACGGTGGCACATTCGACGCGCATTCGAGAGGTCAGGTTCGAGTCTCGGCGAGGTCTTTGCTCATTTTTTCTGCCTCTTGTTTCAAAATACCTTGATGACTCTACAATGGCGACCGAACTGTAAGGTGATGGATGATGATTCTTCAACACCAAGATCTCGTGACTGGGTCCCTTAATCTCCAGTCGCCCTTTAAAGGTGGAGTATATAAAGTATTTTCTCCCTCCTTTTCGCGGTATAATGGTAGCACACTCGACGAGTTTTCGTGAGGTCCAGGTTAGAGTTCCGGCAAGGGCATTGCTCATTTTTCATGCCTCTTGCTTCAAAATAACCTAATAACTCTACAGTACTACTAAGCGAGAACAGAGTTGTGTAACCGCAAGTTATCTACCAGCAGAAATGATATTGTTTAAAGAGATAATAGAAAGATTTTAAGGTATTTCTCCCGCCCTCTCCGCACGGCTTCGTGGTGTAGTTGTCAGAACGCTCGACGCGTAACCAAGAGATCCGTGGTTCGATTTCCGGCGAAGGCGTTGCTCATTTTTCATCATTCCT
>KK121168.1:45047-62162 GCA_000611955.2 Stegodyphus mimosarum
TGCTTCCAAAATAACCTAATGTCTCTACAAGATGACTGAAGACAATTCGAGCTTTAAGCCTGAAAGAATTCAATCGAATAATTGGAGTTTCCTCCTCTGACCCTCAATAACAAAATCATTGCGATATTATCATCGTTCGATGCTGCAAATTTGTGATTACTCTTGGTTTCACGTCAAATCTTCATGTCCATCGCGAAATTGTCTGGACCAAGAAAAAATTCCTGATTGTGCTTATACGACATTTCAAATATCTTCGTTGCTGTTTTTCCGCTTAACAGCAAACTTATTGGTATTCTTCTCTCAGCTTTCGAATCAGTGACTGCAGATATTTAGTGGATCAAATCAAATGATTAATTGCATAAAAATTTGTCCCAGCCACTGGGCAATATTTTAAGAAAGCTTAAGTTAAAATGTCATAGAAATAAGAGTTGCAAATTATCATTTAGCGGGTTTGTTGGAGTTTGTTAAAAATATTAGCCGTAAAACTTTATAAATTCATTGAGTAAACTAAAAAAATCGGCGAAAAGCCCGCAAGAGACTTTTGATTTTAAACTCTCTCAAATTCGGAAGAATTTATCTTCCATTTTCATGCTATAAATATTCCGTCAACAACTAAATACGCATTTTTACTTATTAAAAATAAATACGTAAATCTAAGCGCAACAGGAATCTATTATGCTGCTTTATTACTGACATTTCAAGCTCACTTTAAATATAATACAATTTTGTAGAATCTGGATAATCGCATGTATAACAAAATTATCCAATAAAGGATAAAAGGAAAACCTTGTTTCTTGTCATAATAACTGATTGCACGATGAAAAGCGCTTCAAAATGTATTTATGCATAAAATATGTTAAAGCCAAAGCATTGATTTAAAGCATGAATTGTTATTATGTTTATATTATAAAATTTCATCAATTTTTCAGGTATTTTATAAAAGATAATTTTGGATGGCAAAGAAAGACATTCTTTAGATAAAAAGTATCTTCTAGAGAATATTTTAAGATTTTGTTCCCGAAGCCTGGATCAAATCCAGATGGTGATGTGTTATCATGCATGACTGTAGTTCGAATACCATTGTAGAGACTAATAAATGTTTTTCAACGCGGAACATGAAAAATAATTCATTCCCATTCCAAAAACCGAATTCGAGATGCCCTTCTAGCTAAATGTACTGACTACTACGTGACATGAACATGAATTCAGAAGATGCCTTATGCTATTGGTTAAAAATAAGCTGTTAATAAATAAATAAATAATAATAAAATAAATAAATACTGTTAATAAAACATTTTACGGGAGCGTTTAAAGGAGTACACACTAAAGTATCCAACGATTCTCTTACCATAGTACGATCATTTTATTCTGTAACTGTGTTATAAATTACACACGTATTTGAGTACTACTATGATAAAAAATACTATTCCGAAGAATTCAATTAAAATATTCAAGGGAGAGAAAACACTTTTAAATTGCGTTTCCAAAACTTTACTACTTTCATTGACACTAGTAAGTCTCCGCGTTTTATCTGATTTTAAATAATTTTCAAATGCATCGTATGTTCACGAATACCACGGGCAAGTTTTTCTTTTATAATTTTAATCGAAAAGATCGAAGCGAAACAAAGCAATATAGGCCAGGTAAACGCAGGATGGTCAGCATAAATTATTTCCTTTTGAAGCTACGGTATTACCAGAGAATATAACATTATATGATGCTATTGTACCCTCTCAAATAACAAATCCTGGCCAGGGATTTGTAGAGGATACACCGCCATTAAGCCAATAGAAGTATGCATTAATCGCCTATTTAAAGCAGCCCTGAAAAGAACGTACACGGAATGGATGGCCGCTGGAAATCACGCACTGACATCGACTGGTCGCATCAAGAAGCCCAAAATAACTCGAAACTGTGGATGGATCAAATCCGCCTAGGATGGAATTTCACAAGAACTTCTTGTTAAGAGCTTTAAAAAATTCGGAAAATAAAGTAGTATGGACGGAAATGAGGACTCTGCAGTGTGGGATGATGAGGAAGAAGAGAATACCGGCAGTTTGAAAAGCATCAGTGACGAAAGCAGTGCAGAAGGAGAAAAAAATTGACAATCTACATTGTGTTTCTAGACTGAAAAGGTGGGAAGAAGTGTTTTGGTGTGGTAGTTATCTGCCTTTGTTAGATTACCGGTAGATTTTAAAGGATCACTCGGGACTTGGAGGGATTGTTGCCGAGTGAAGCTGTTATTTAACGAATAAAATTTTATGTAACATACTTAGATGAGCAGTTTTTTCTTTCTGCTGTATAATTAAATTCTGCTAACTGATTTATTCTTTCCCATTGAAATGTTCCTGAGCATGTTTTACTACTTACTTAGGCAGAAGCTGCAAAAGCTGCAGGTGATATCTCAGATTTCTTTCCCGATAACCGTCGATCGGTATCACATTTCTTTATTTCTTTATGCTCGTAATCCAAAACATTTTTCTGTAAATTAAGCTTTCAGTGAGCTGGAGGAAAAGATGCGCGCCATATTCGCGGATATTTTTTTTTCTTTTTCTGTACATCGAAAAAATCCGGTACGCTTCTTCCTCGGTGGCGCGTGGTATTCGTGAACATACGGTATTTGTTTTCACTAAAGCATCTTTACTTATGCAGTTTTCCAAAATGGCAAATGAAATTGAGCAAAACAGATTGAACAATTAATGAAATTTTATTTTTGCAAAGTCAGTTTTGCTAAGGAAACGTCTGAAATGCTGCAAAAATAAAAAAAAACTTTTTATGCTATAACATGTTTACGAGAAGTAGCGAATGTGTCGAAGATCAACCACACACTATTAAACCATCCATTTCAACAAACCAGCAGCACCTCCGTAATACTAAAACTTGGTCCTTAGAGATCATCATTTAACAATTACAGAAATTATTGACAAGTTCCTATATAATTTAGATCCTGTTAATCAATTTCAAAAGTGTGCAAATAGTCATTTCTCAAGGTATTCAACAAACGTTGAATTGTATTCAAATATCGTGTTCTCCAGGAGGTGATTTTTCAAAGGGAATCCTTCGTAAACAAGTTATCAGTGATAAAGCATGGATGTGTTCTACAGAACAGAACTTAACACCGCCAGAGTAGGTCCTTGTTCTGGAATTAACCGTACAAGTATAGTTACCAAACCATAAGATATATTCTGTATCTTGTACAAGTTACCCTGGGATATTAAAAGAACATTTTATGTATACAGGAAAGGCAGCTGGTGCACACATATGATATAAGTGTGTAACTTTATATATAAAATTAAATTATTTAGCCATGAATAACTACTTATGATGCAGCCTTGTTATGTACAAAGAAAGAGGTTTTGTAGTTTTGAATAACGATACGTGGTACATACTGTAAGAGCAAAATATATAGAATGATTATATACTTACGTACATTTCTTCACATTAGTCTACCTCCTGATCTAATACTGTAGAAATAACTCAACAGTCAAGGTCAGTGGTGTTCGAAAGGGGAAGCACCATCAAAAAAGCGGTAAAAAAATTAAGACAATGTTAACAATTTGTTGCAATTGTCGTAGCGTTATGTGTCATGATTTCTGTCAAGTAACCAAACTGGTAATAAAGAATAATACTTTAATATTTTGTGGCATTTTCCTGAAGCAACCGGTAGACAACCATCTGAATTATGACGAGAAAACTCACGGGTTTTTTGCAACATAGTAATATTCCCTGCTCACAAGGGTCTTCTTTTTCCCGCAACAAATGCGGATTCGCAAACGTCGTATCCACCTAATGTAAAGTATGCGTGATTTATTTTAATTTCCCCGCTTAAAACTTCTGCTTCATGGTAACTATTTTGTGTTTATTAATGACATAACAAGATTTTCTGTAGTGCTTTCTGTATGTTTCTGTAGTACTATCTTTCAAGTGCTGTAGGAGTTTTGTTAAACCCATTTTAACCCATATATAGCGGATTGGAAAATTGTTACCAGACGTGCATCAGTATTTAGAAGCAAAGATTTTGCTGTTGAAAAGGATGAAAGGATTGCTTTGATTGGTTTCGTTTATTTGAATTCGTAAAAGCAAGATATATTTATCTGCCTAAGCGGAGGAATACCTTCTTGTAGGACTTTCTAAGGAAAACTGACTCTATCAATGTTACACATGAAAAAATTACGAAAATGCCTGTACAGACACATCATTCACCAAGATTTGTGCCCAAGTCCGAACCAACAATATTGAGTGCGTTACGATTGGTGGCCTAAGATTACTTCGAAGACGATGTAATAAATATTGACCAATAAATCGTAATCTTTGGGGAATCATTACCGTCAGTTTTCTTTTCACAGTCATAATATACTAAAGCGTTTGCTAGAAATCCATTATCATCTGGAAGAAAATCCAAAATACAGGGTGTTTATAAAGTCCTGGACCCATTTTGATGTTTAATAACTCATAATAATGAAGATATAAACAAACTTATGGCATTTATTGATGGAGTGACTTATATATTTCAGGTTTGAATATCTTTACCTTTGTAAATGTCGTCTGCGCGTGTGGTTAATTTCAGATAATTTCATTTTCCAATCTAAATATCTGTACTTTTCTAAATATCGTCTGCTTATGGCAAAATATGCGCATATGGGGATCTGAAAACCCCCGTGAATACCGAGGCACAAAGCGATTCCCCAAAGGTTAATGTGTGGTGTGGACTAATGCACGACCGAGTCATTGGGCCTTTCTTTTTTACAGTAAAGACGGTCTCATCAGTCGTATACTTAGACATGTTGGAAAACTTCGTATTTCCACAACTAGAAGAGCTTCAGCCACGTGTCTTTTTGATGCAACAAGATGGTGCACCACCTCATTGGGGTACCATCGTTCGCAGTTCTTCAAATGACCATTTTACAGGAAGATGGATTGGACGAGAAGGTACAATTCCTTGGCCACCCAGATCACCTGATATAACGCCGCTGGACTTTTTCCTTTGGAGATTTGTAAATGACAACGTTTACAGGAGGAGACTGTCGAACATTGATGACCTAAAAGCCAGAATTACAATCGCAATAGCCTCTGTGGATGCCGACATGCTTGCCTGTACCTGGCGTGAAATTGAATATCGACTCGATATTCTCCGTGCGACGAAGGGGGCAGACGTGGAAGTTCATTGACAAGGGTCATGAAACTTATGAAACTTGATATCTAACCATTTATCTTATTAATTTTAATCTATCTTTATTATTTTATGAGTTATTAAACATCAAAATTGGGCCAAGACTTTATAAACACCCTGTATTTCTAATGTTTTCACATCAACATTAATATATACAAAAATCAATGTTTATTTGAAAAAACAAAATAACGGATGTCATTATAGTTTTCATATCATGACAAAAAAACAGTATCTTCAGAAATGTATACTCTAATTAGGTAATACTTTTACAGACACATAATTCATCGAAGAATTTTATAATGTAACTTTCTTCTCGCCATAAGATGAAAACGTTTTGAATAATTTTATGCTCTTTATTTGCAAATATATCATCAGATGATATAAATCAATAAATATCTTTATTGATTGTATAAATTACTATTAAAATAACTGTTGGAATTTAATACTAGAATTTTGGTGCATTTTCGGGATGTTAACCCGTGTATGAATTTCACAAATGATTACTTAATGAACATCTTATAATAGCTTCTCTAATTAGACAGGACGAAAGACCTAATGGCACGTTTTTGGCTTTGTTCCAGATGGTTGGTTGGCATTATTCCTAAATTCATATATTCACATATTTAAAATTTATTTTGAACAGAAACATTTTGCTTCAACATTTAGCAAAACACTTTAAATTTATAACATAGTAGAAGATACATCACTTTTTCTCAGAAAACATGGAAGTGATGCGTATGTAACCTCTATATTATAAAATTAAAAAACTATTAATCTATATCTATCTTCGTCACGTAGCGGAAAGACGGTGTCACCTAGAACCAACAAATCTTGAACACATGCAGTCCTCCCCCGAACATATACACCTTTAAGCCCAAATTTTGAATTTCGAATTTGTTTTTCCTTAATAAATATTTTGTGTAAATTTAATGAAGTTTTGATCAATAAATTCAGCGATTTGAAAGCAATGTGTTGCCGTAATGAAATGAACAATCGTGTTGTCTTTTCGTAAAGTGTACGTATTTTAATTTATCTTTTTTTTCTAATCTGCCTCTTATGGATTCACAAACTAAGCGATTTAAAAGCAAAATACAAAGTCCTTAATTATTTGTTTATTTTTTTAATTATATATTGAATTTATTTTAACAAAAATGCATTTAATTCTTGATATAACTAATGAGTAATTTGCAGCTCCTTTTTTAATTTATAAAAGATTGTCCTAACATCATATGGTACGTAACTGATATAGATTCATTTGTTTAATTTTTAGGCCGAAGAGCGTTAGCCCAGAAGGACTCTTCATTTTGTTTTGGAATTTTTCGTTGTTTCACTATAAATGCCGTTTTCCTTTTCAAATTGTTGCCATCAAATATTAGAGACCCGCATTATATTTAAGGAAATTAAATAATAAAGAATCTGTATGAATGTATGTATGTTTCTCGCGCTGTGGAAGAACAACAGTACCTAGAGATATCAAATTTTCAATAAGCTGTCCTTCACTAGAATATGGGTATCTGGAAGCTCGAACTTGGAATTTCGAATTTGTTTTATTATCTGTTTCACATTTTGTAAAACCTTAACGAATTTTTGATTAAGAAACTGAACGATTTCAAAGGGAGCGATGGCAACACTGTACGAATAAAAAAAAACATTTTTATCGCCAGCGCACGAGATTATCGGGAATTTTAATGATATGTTCATTCTAAAATTATTTTGAGATATTGCTGTTAAATTGAATTTTATGTTTTAAGTGCACAGAACATGATATTTAATAAATAAAGGTTACAAAGAAAACGTTAAAAAAACGGCCCTTTGGGGGTAATATAAAATCTGAAAGCTTTAGATTTTTTTGTTGATTTTTAACTTTTTAAAGGCGAATATTTCTTTTAATCGTTGTAATATAATGTAGACTGCAGATAGTGAGTGTTCTGGTCTTACTAAATCGACTCTAATAATTCGTAAGGAAATTCTATAATTATATTTCGTCGGTTCAGTCTGTCATCTCCTTTTAAGTCAAATAATAATCAATACATTAATTATTTCAAAACAAAAGTTTATTTTTTTTATAATGCGGCATTATATATTTATGTGTGGAAGAAAAGAGAAAGCGAAGATTAATTTTTAAGAAATAAATTGCTGTAATAATTGTGAAACGTAGCAATAAGTAAACCATTGTTACACAATAACAGGTAACAAAACCTTTCCTGGTAAAGCTTATGGTAATCTATTGGAAATGAAAAAATTTAAATAAATAGTCTCTTTAGAGGTTTTCATCAGGGAATGACGTTTTGATAAAAAATTTCTTGGAGTTTTTTTTAGATAGTTTTGCATCACATGGCTTTCTAACTAAAATCATTAAACTGAAATAAATCATAAATTAGCTGCTTCTGTATAGTTTCCTTTGAAAATTAGTACTAGCAGAACTTAGTATCCTCAGCCTTCATGAACTTATGCATATAAACTGGATAAATAACTGGATAATAAAATATTTTAGTTTAATTTAAATCTGAAATTTTTAAAAAAATGATACCCTGTAAAGAACTGAGAACGCGTATCCCTTGCACAGCACAATAATTATGAAATGATGTAAACCCAAAATATGTCCACTTAATTTTACTTGCGAAATTTTTTACCATCATATACAGTTAGCATATATCCGAGGTGCTAAACTTTCCTTTTCAGTTGCAAAAGCGCCTGTGTTCGGGCGATAATAATATGAGGAAGTCGAGTTACTTAGACCTGCAAATTTATGAATATTACGCTGATTCTTGCTGCCTTAGCACCGCTGATAATCCTTATTTAGTGCGTTGCATTAATTCAGATTTCATTTAGTGTATGGCATACCTTCCAGTATCCTAGACATAAGTTGTATTTCAGTATTAGAAATCTTCAACACATCGTAAGCTTCACCTAATTAGGTCGTGTAGTAATTTTATCTACATTACATGAACTATTTCATCAGCTTTTGATATTCTGTTTGTGAAACCTGTTTATCCTTGACACATTGGAAGATGCTCCAGCGTCAACAGACTTTGTTCGGGAAGTAGTAGGACTGATTTTTCTCGCCAAAACTTGGCGAAGCAGGGAGATGAAACTACGGAGTTATGGGGGATCAGAGCTACCAGCCCACCAGTCGTCTCTAAGCCTTCACGGAGTGTAGGTTGAGTTTAACGTTAGCCCCTTTCAAGGTGCCATCTCCACAATGAATCGTTAGTTAGAACAGCGTTATGCGATGGAGTTTTGCGTAAAACTGTGTGAAACTGCGATTGAGACCCATGAGATGATCAAGATTGCTTATGGTATTTAAGTACGCCCTCTTGCTAGAAAGACTTCAAAATAGAACAGAGAGCCTTCATAAAGTATTGAAAGTTTATTTGCTCGCTGTTTTGGGGGGACCCAAATTGGTTTAATGCTCACTTCCAAACGATCCTGTTGAAACTTTGCCAGGCATTCCAGCGGGTTTTCTACTTCAATCGCAAAGGAATTTTGAGTCATATCGGAGGCTGGGGATTATACTTTCAAATTAATACCGGTTTCCGCTGAAGCATGAAATCACAACTCTACAAATATAGAATAAGTTAGCCGAGGATGCACTATATTACTGATGTAAAGGATCTCAAAAGCCAGTCACATAATCAAATAAGAGAATAAACATTTCGGGCACGTGGTTTTGTTATGAATTGCACGGAAACGCTGAAGCATTCAAAAGTTATGATGCCCTCCAAAGCAACCATTTTTTTGTGTATGGTCTGCAGATTTGGGGAATTTTCATAAGATTCTCTCTGCTGTACGTAAAGTTAACGACATTTTAGCCACAGGTGTTTGCTACTGCAGTGATGCCTAAAATACTATAGATGAAGGGATAAACAACGTAATATTTTTGCAAACGAATCGCGCTTCTATCTGAAGCACCACAATAATAGTCGCATTCATAGCCAACGGCCCTGCCGGTGATCAAGTAATTACTGTGTTATGCATCGCCATACCAGTACGATATCTAGCTTTATGATGTGGCGTAGAATTACATTTTCGCCTGTGTTGCCCCTGGTACGCATTCATATGCACTGAACAACTACTGAAAGCTGCTGTTTTCCTTTATTGTCAAAGTGCTACTGGGGACAGCTACCAACAGCACAGCTCTCAACCTTCACATTTCAGGGTCAGTAATTCATACAAGCCTAATATGTTCCGTTTCGTTTTTGACTGGTACTTACAGAGTATTTTTCGCATATTATCACATCTGTTTCCTAATCTTATAATAATTATCACACTACAGACCACTACACCTACAACAGACAACAAAATGTCAAGACATACAGGAATCACATGACAACATGCAGGACTCATATATGGGCATATGCACTCCTTACGCACATCCAGCGTCTTATTTGGATGCCCTTCAAGAGTCACGAAGGTAGTTACACATTGCAAATCAGTATCAGTTTTGATTGCCGATAATATCTCCTTTTTTTGCTTTGAAAGACTACTTTAGAACTAACACGTTGCTGTTCAAACTCAAATCAGTCAGATGGCAAATTGATTATTGAAACTATGTATTAAGATTTTAAGCATTTGTACAAATAGGAATTCTCAAAATTTTGTACTATTTGTCGTGAGTTACATGACAGTCTTTAATTTGTCTTTACAGCTAAAAAATCAAAATGAATGCTTCTAGCACAGTATCTTAAACACAAAGCAGCATTCATTTAAGTAAGCTAGACTTGGCAATTTTAAATTTCATTGCTGCTTTTTGGAGAACTCAAGAAAGTCTATTAATCAGGAAAAACTAGTTGAAACTGTACTCAGACTTTAATAATAGCTTTCTAAATGGACAACTGATTTCTTAAAGTCTTCTTTTCTATTTCAATAGCGATCGCGGCCAACAATCTGAGCAAGTCCCTTCCAAACGCATCCTCGGACTCTGATCTGTCTAGAATGAGGCACCAGAGGAAATCTCCCTCCCTTAGCAACGTCATCTCCGAATCCCACTCCAGACAGAAAGAGAACAACTCAGCCAAGTTGCTTCTCAAAGAAATGCATTCGCACAAGCTCTATATGGGGGAGAAGGTCGCACAGGTGAGTCTCTGTCTTTAATATTCTCTTTCGTACAGGTAGCCTGGAAACCAATAACCTTATCTTGTTGAATTGCGCTTTGCTAATGCGTGCACTCCTTTCTGAAGTACATCAGTTCCAATATCTGGACATGACACATTGTGATCGAGTGCATGACACTTCGTGGATCTAAGGAATTAAAAAATAATAAGTGAAAAAAGAAGATGTAAGAATCCATTACATTTGAAGCATCACATTTGATGTAAGAATCCGTTACCTTGGCATAATCCATACATTTTCGTCAGTAGGTCTAGCACAATAAGCGTGGTGCAATCACAGTTTGCAGAATAATGCATTTGCCATTGATTCTTTTAGATACCAAGAAATGAAAAGCATTTTATTCATTACAAGTGAACACAGGACCGTAAGATTAAGGTGGAGTTGATGGGCCTACAAATGCAAAGAACACCTGATGGGTAGTAGTCATTATTACGGAAGATAAAAATCTTTAAAGTTTACAATTTTTGTGTCGGATGCTTTGTGAGCAAATTATTCACTAACTCACATCAAGATAGAATGGAGGTTTCTCAATGGCTATAATCATCAGTTTTGCGTCTCGGATTGTTCTAAATCCAATACTAAATTGAGAAGAAATTGCATTCAATGTGAGTAATATAGGTGATTATGGTCCTATACGAAATTTATTAGTGTTTACATCTCTCAACATCAACGTGCTATTGTATACGTACGCGCAACTACAAGGATTACTGAAATTTTTTACATGAAATATATTCGTTAAGAAATCTCCAGTTAATCAGGTAATAACTCCATTTCTTGGATAGAAAGGAATTTTGCAAGTAAGTTTCGATTAAATAATTTGTTCCTCAACAATTTGCATTCACGCCGGTAGAATTAATTTAGAATGAAACTGTTTTATCTTCAACTAAATTTTCATATATTTTTCCACTGCATTTCAGTAGAAAAAATATTATACATTCTAAAATTATAATAGCTTTATTATGGTATGATTATTCTGAAATGTATTTATATGCGATTGACCTTTATATGACTAATATTTATTAGATTTTTAACATTAAATTTTATAAATGAGTTTCAGTCTTTATTTAAACGTTACGCATGAAATACATAAATTTTCCATTATGAATACGGGTTGTTCAGCGTATGTGTGAATTTATACCTAATCATTTTCCGTAAAAAATATTATAAACTACGTTTTTACAACTGTCAATAAGTATTGAAGATATAAATTCTAAGTATTCTCCATATGCACATTAAACTTGTGTTTCATTTTTTCTAATAATTACAATTCATAAACTTAAAGATTTTTAAGAACATAATAAAGTGCCCCCTTAATTTTTATTTTTGCATCGAGCTTAATCTTTTGGCAAAATTCGATTAGTTACCCGATTGAGAACGCATAGTTTGTCGTTTTATTCAAAGAGCATGGAAATGGAAAATGTTTTCCTTGCTTACGCAATTGCAGAATTATGCGAAAGTACTGTTTGTATAAATCTCTACAGGAACACTGACGGTAGGCTCCCTCTTTTTGTTTAAAGAGCCACTGGTGTTTAATGCGTAGGATTACTTGTGTGAAAATGTTATAGATAGAATAAACAAAAATTTTGCACATAATTTAAAATGTGTGCAATTGTATTCCTAGTAAGCGTTAAATCTATAGATGAACTGTCAAGTGTATCTTAATAGTTACTTAACACCATATTGAGACTAAAATGGTGTTTCATAAAATAAAATGTCTTCTCATTTAGCGTAAAATACAGGAAACACAACCCGAACACACTGACTGTCTACCAGACGACCTTGCCACTTGGCGAAATAAAATAAAATATGACAAATACCATCCGAATACACTGACTGTCTACGCGCGACTATCGAGCAGATGATGTTGTCCCTCATACGTGGTCGCGCATGCGCACTGAGCTTTGACGTCACCAAAATTTCGGCATTTTTGATGCGTTACTATACTTATACCCTTTCCTAAATTTAAATTTTTGTTGTGTTTGCTTATGTTCCCTTTCATTTATCTAATGATGTATTTAGATTAATTGTAACATTTCTAGTTTCGAACATATAAGCTATCCCGCACACCTCAAATAGCGTCTTAATTTTTGCTTTCCCATCAGACCATTATGGAGGAGCGTAATCCTGCGTTAAAAAAATTAAACATTTAAAAAGTTAGTGATATCTTACATAGTGAGTAAGAATAATTTACGATAGAACTTTTGAAATAAATTTAATTACTCGAAAATTATCAGAGTTTTTTGTAAAGATTAATCTGTAATTGTACTTTAAATAAATAAAATCACGTATGGTTTTAAAATTAAATTTTGATACAAATTTAACATGACACTTTCCTCAAAAGTTTCTTAACAGAACACACTTTATACTTTAATATACAGTTTGGTATTACATTGCCATTAAAAGAACAATTATTCTGAGATTCGGAGAAACTCAGTGTAATTCAGAGAAATCCTTTCAGGATGTAGCAGTACAAATTTCGCGAATCTCGATTCCCTAAATTAACAGTTGGATTTGAGAAGAAGATACGTGTTTGAAGAGAGTGTAGGAAATAATTTAAATTCACTGCCTGGGCATTCATGAACAGTTAGTAATATAAAGGAGGAATTTACATGACGGTGAGGCCTTTGTGCAAGCATTCAGAGGACGGTCTGAGCTGTTAGTCGTCCAGCAGTACTCCGAAATTAAAATGTTACCAGGAGTTGACGGTATTACAAATTATAGCTTTTTTAAATATTTTTTCATTCATTCTCTGAAGATAATTTTTCACGAGGTTCAGCTTTAAGTCTCTGTAAAGCGGGGCATTTTTCGGAATGTAAGGTTGTCCCGTAATAATCCTCAAAATGTTTAGTTAAGCTCTTGAGTTCTCATATTAAATATTATACAGACAACGCTTTAGTTGGTGTAGAGTATTAACATCATTTCTTTATAACTGAATGTTAACAGAAATGAATCACTCAATTATTCCAGTATTACTGAAATCTACTATTATGCTAGAGCAATTTGTGTTAATTTTGTATCTATCACACAGACATATACACATATATAACGAGACAGAGAGAGCAATTAGTCATAATAATATCATTCAATATCTATCATTGCGAGTGACTCCGGACAAAGGCGCGCGATGATCGTGACAAAATCTTCAATCAGTTTGTCCTCGAGTAATTATCTCTGCTTAAAAGAAAAACATTTACATCATATACACTGCGGAAAAAAAGTGGGGGAGGAGGGCAGTTCTATATTTCCTGTTCTACTGGGCCGATTAACGAAATTAAACTTGCGTTTTTCTTGTCTCGAAAGTGCGACTTAGAATATGTATTTTATTTATATATAGCATTATTCTAATATAGGTATTTTGAAACAAAATCGGACTTTTCCTGAAATGAAATGCCAATTTTTTTCCATGTTGCTATTCTACGACTCAAATCATACCAAACTGTCAAGTTTTGTAAAAAATCACGTGAGTAGTTTTTAAAAAATTAGCTCTCAAAATTTTAGCTCCTCCATGTTAATTGAATTTGATACATATTTATTAACATCTCTTTTTTATTAAACTTAATTGATGCCTAATTCCGGAATTCGATATTTAGGCTTAATTCAAATATGATTCTCACGTTTTTTATAATTTATTTTAAAAATTTGTATTCTTAAATATTTTTTTATAAATTTTTCGAAAAACTTTTTGTGTTATAACGTATAAAATTTTTAACATCATCTTAAAGTAGGTGTATTTCTACGCACACCTGCAAAAAATTAGAGTATTTTTATTCAAAATTCTCTACGATATAAATGAATTTACATAGTGACGCGTTCTGAAATTCGGCATATAAGCGATAATAACGCCAAATGGGGTTTACGCACTCTGTTAAAATTATTTGAAAGTACGAAGGATGGCTTTTTTTTCGCTCGTGTACAATGAAAAAAAAGGAAAGGAAAATGGGTTGCTATAAATTTGAAGTTTATCAAGCGAATTATTCTTGGCGCATATTGAAAAAAATGAGCCAAGATAAATTTTTGAATCTTTCCGTAAATATCGCACCAGATTTTACAAAATTTAATATTGAAGCATAATTTGAGTCGTAGAATCGAAACATAGAACAAATTGGCATGTCATTTCAAAAAAACTCCGATTTTGTGTCAAAATACTAATATTAGAACAATGCTATATATAAATCTAATCTATATCCTATGTTGCGCTTCCGAGACATGAAAAAAGCAAATGGATTTTCATCAATCATCCCAGTAGAAGGAAAGATACAGAACTGTCCCGCCCCCCTTTTTCTTTCTTTCTTTCTTTTTTTCCCCCGCACAGTGTATATATGCACGCTGAAAATTGTACGTATATTAAGTCACGTATAGCTAAATATTGTTATTTTATGTATGTCTATCCCTTGACATTTATAGTTACTTATAATTATTATGGCCCCTTGGCCAATATGTGTGTGCATGGGAGTATCTGCAAATGCTGATGTTAATACCGGTCAGTATAATTTAATAAACACTTTTAAAATAAAAGTATTTAAAAATAGAAAAAATAGCTGTCTTTAGCAAAATTATTTCTAAAATAATAAAATATCTTAAAAATTCTAATTTATTAGATTTTTTAAAAATATTCTAAGCAATATAAAATAATATCAGTCTCGAAAATTTAAGTTACGAAAAATTTAGATTTAAATTTTGTATTCTGTCGTCAGAAAAAACAAGGACACATGACAGAGAAAGGAAATTAAATACTTGTTACAAAAATGAAAAGTTTAACTTAAGTTTAATTGTATACTTACTTTCCAATAAACCTTCATTTCCCGTAATTGTCAATGCCAGACTATATAAGTTTGGTAACGCGCGTGAAATACTGCAAATTCTACCTTTAGGAAAAAGTTTAAATACGCAGTTCTAGAAGGGAAAAGAGAAGTGTGGGCAAGCACTGTACTTTGTAGCGTGAGCTTCTGGTTCTGCATTTATTACTGGTCAAAGTGGCCTACCAGCTATTACTTTGCTGCCACTAGATTTTTGACGCGGTTTTCGGTAACAAGATTATCTAAGCCCCGTAGAGTAATTCCACTGCTTGTTAATATCTTCGAACTTTTAGTTTACTTCTTGTTATTTGAGTTCCTGCCCAAGTGAAGCGTAGTGTGTTAGCGTCAAGTCGACGCATTGTGAATTTTAAAGTGTTAATAAAGGATTCTTTTTACTTTTTTCCTGTCTGGTTCCTACACGTACTTCAGTTGCCACATTAGAAGATAAACAAGTAGGTATTCCAACTTAAAACTCTTTCCTCAGATATTGGCTAAAGCCAAGCAAATTTGAGACATAAAAATGGCATTTCTTAATCAATGCATCGAGATTTCCCATTTCTAAAACCAATATGATATTTTTATTACTGAATGAAAACGGTTGACAGCTTCCGTTTTTATGGTTCTGTTTTCATATATAGTTTAATGTAATATGAACTATATGAACAAAATTTATAGCAATATTATATGCAGTGGTGATATTAAATTTCGAGTAAATGAGATTTTCTCGTTTCTTATACAATGAAATATTTTTAAAAAGAATTCTCTATTCTTCATGATGCCTTTTAGTGTATTCAACCTCTGCTGTTCTTTTAATACAGTTTCATCCTCGATTTATTAAAAGAAACAGATTTGAATGAAAATCGGAAAAATATTTTTGTGCAGCATAAGAAAAGAAGCTAACATTCAGATATAAGAGAGGAAAAGCTAATATTGAAAGCAAAGATTCTTCTTTGATCTACAAGCATCCTTCAGCTGAGTTTCATTATCAAAAGATATGAGATTTCGAAAGCTCTCATCTTTATGAAAGTGCCATTGAGAAACAACGATTTGTTGAGAATCTTCACACGCTTGCGGGTGAAGAACAGAATAATGGAAAAGTTTGCTCAAAAGAAATCTTCATCTCGAATTCGCGATAAATATCCCTTTACCCAGGACTGGGGCCAAATATTGCAAGGCTAATATCAAGCTGTTTGTTTTATTTTATTTTTTTATTTATTTTTTTCTAATTTTAACAGAGAAACTGCCATTGATATCGTACCGTTCATACTGTTTAATAGATGTTTTAAAAGTAATTATTATGAACCTAAATTTTTTTCTCGCCGATACAATTAGAATTTTATGACATGTTACTCATTAGAAAATTATTATAAGGTTATAATGTTATATCTTATCAGATACAGCGAATTTTAGGTAAACAACGTTATTATAATTTGCCCTAAAATGTAGAACGTAATTAAAAACATTTTACACTGTCCTTTATTTGTTGATGGTACTAAAATTTATTACTTGTTTTGTTTTAAAATCACATAAAACGACATCTGCCTATACAATTTAGATATTGATCTGATGTATTCATGGTGTATACTTCCTATACCTCTGCCAAACAGCGGCAGAAGGGCAAAATTCTTGATTTCCTATTTATCACCAACTAGCATCCGGGTCTGCAATATGGGGATGAACTTTTTCCATAAATTTGATAAGCGAAATACTAAAATTAAATAAACAGCAATTTTTGACTCTCTTAAATATGATATTTTACCTAAGCAATATTTCTGCATAACTGTAGAATATTTTTTGAGTCTTACTTATAAGCAGCCTCCGCCACTGTAGATATTGCATCTAACTTAAATATATATATTTAGTTTTGCTTTACAGAGCAAATGTATTTTCTGTTGGATGCATTTTTTGCACAATCTTTCAGATATTGACGAAATATTTTTTAAATAATTATGACTCACTTTATTTTTAGTCGAGAGAGATTTGAATCCCGAAGGACTATTACTTTCGTTTTGGCATTTTGCGTCGTTTCACTTTTCA
>KK121168.1:63403-85080 GCA_000611955.2 Stegodyphus mimosarum
TTTTTTTGACGTAGCTTTCTTTTCAGAAATCGTCTGCGTTGCGCGGGAAAATGAAAATAATTTTAATTACAATTCTAAATAAATAGCCAAATAAATGTGAAATTCGTAACAATATTCTCTAAAAGTTTAACGAATTTTTCATTTACAAACTCAAAGATTTCAAAGCCAGCAATACAAACGTTGTACAGTAAAACATTTTTATCTCCAGGGCGTGAGAGTGTGTACCGAAATTTCTAAAGATATGCTCAATTTAAAATTATTTTGCGATATTGATGTTGAACTGAATTTTATGGTTTAAGTGCGAAGAACATGATATTTAATAAATAAAGGTAACACACAAAATGTTAAATAAACGCCCCTTTGGACGTAATTAAAATCTGAAAACTTACAGATTTTTTTCATTTTATGAACTGTAAAAGACAAATACTTTTCAAATTAGGAGGTACCTATGGGTTTTTTAATAGAAAAGCCAAAATTTAAATATGAATTCTTAAAGCTCTTTTACCAAACGATTTTTAAGCACTGTAAAAGTGCAGTCGACAAAATATAATATATTATGATTTTCAGGTAGAAAGGTAATCTAGCAGTACATTTCCTTTTAATTATAATGAAAATATTTGCATTGCTATCAGAAAAAAAGAAGAAAATGGTACAAACTTCTATGTAACAGTCTTAGTTATACCTAAAACCCACGTAGCGTTTATGGACTATGTTGAGAAATCCGTTCTCTTTAAGTGAGAGAAAGTAAAAAAATACGTCGCCATAGCATTTTCTTGTAATACTCTATATATCCTTCGTAAATTCTTATGCGTGAAGAAAACCATTTCTGTCTTAGATGAGAAACATCGAGTTAATTACGGTTTACTACATAAATTCAAAGCAGAAAATATAGACCACAATTTACATAAAGTGAGGAAAATTTCATGTTTTCAAAAAGTGTTTTTTAATGTTCCTAATGACATTCATTTCGAAACAGAGTATGTCACTAATCGAAGTTAATATTAAATCGAAATTTTTATAAGCTTTGCCAGAAAAAAAAGCAATTTAAATTCTTATTCAGAGTTTATCTTGCGTAATATATTTTTTTACGTGAATAAAAAAAAAGTCCTTTTTAACAGCATCAATCTTAAAAATGCAATTTGTTCCACTCTCTATTGAAAGCTACAATGTAAAAATTATTAAATTAATTAGATATGTTCAGCATTTCCTAAATCTGAATATTTTTGGAGAAGTAAAATTCTAATAATTATTTAAAATACCCCTTTAATTAATGAGACAAAAATATTCTTGGAAAGAGAGAGAATTTGTTGAGTCATTATTCTTTAATAACAGTGAAATCTATTAATTAATAGTATAGAAGATAATGAATCTAAAGGAAGCACAGTTGTAAATCTGGTATCTAAATCATCTAATATTGATATACATTTGTTAAATTGCATTTGCATTATAACGTATTTGTTAAATTGAGAAATATGAAATCGATAAAAAATACAATTAAATGCTTTCGCAATAACATGTTATCACAAATATTAAATCATGCGTATCCAAAGAATTATATATTAAATGCGATGGAGTAACTAAAGTAAATTCCTTTACTTTGAAACGTTATCATAGCTAAAACATTTGTAATTAAACTTGAATAAAATATTTTTAGCCCACAATTTGCACAGAAGGCGCAATTGGCACGGAAAGGCTATTAATTTCGTTTTGGCATTTTTAAAAAAAAATCTTTCTGTTCTAGTTAAAGACCCTAATTCCAATCCATCTTTACTTTCAACCTTTAAGGAAATTATTTTTTAATTTTCTTGTTTCATCAATAGATGGCGCCAGTAGCTTAATTCCTGTCCAGCCATTCTTATCTTATCATTATATCTTATCTCTTTCATTTGCACTTGCATTGGTTCGGTAAAACCATCTAAACTAATCCTGTAAAAATTTAGGAAGATAACGCTGATTTTTGTTGTTTGAATTCTAAATTAAAACAGAAATATTTAAGCAATTTATTTTATTGAAATCAAAATTAGTTGCGTGTTTAGGCAAATAAAGAATAATCGTATCAATTACTTGTGCCGAAAATGTGTGTTTAGTAAATTTTTAACTGTATGATCTTTGAAATATGATATACAGGAAACTACAATAGAAGAGAAACACGCCAATGTGACAATCAAATTCGCTGAAACAATCTTGTATTTGGCGTTGCCTCCTCCTAATGAATTATTATTAATCTTGTTTTTGAGTGTTTTTAGTAAATGTACGCCAAATACAAGGTTGTTTCAGCGAATTTGATTATACAGGAAACTATTGAATAAAAGCAGTTTACTTCTTTAATTGTTCAGTTTCGAAATAATACGCAATAAAGAAATAATTAAAATATGCTTTTTTGCATTATGATAATATGGAAACCCGCCCGAATATTCAGGTTTTCTGCACAAATTGACAGAAATAGCTTTTTGTTCATCAGAGTTCCATTATATTTTCTAACGAAATAAAGCTGCTCTTAATAGCGCTCAAATGTATCGATTAAACTGCTTATCAAGTTCTATAACTCATTCTTGGTTAATCGACCTATATTCGCAGTTCCATTTTTAGTATACCCTTTTATTTCATATTTCACGCCAGACATTTGCATCGACAAATTCTAGTAAAAATTATTGATTTCATTAATAGATCCTGAGATAAAAGCTTAGGAATATCTTAAAAGCTTAGGATCCTGAGATAAAAGCTTATTCGCTATGCGAATCGAAATGAAATTGCAGATATTGTTATTTGAAGATATGCGTTCGAGATTGTAAAGATTTAAGAAATAGGGTTCTCATGGTTACGGTTAAGGGGAAAACTTTTTGAAATTTCCGAATGACAACACTCATTTTTTTTCCTGCGCATTGGAAAATATAAATGGTACTGAAACGATATGCATATGGCAAATATTGCCGGCGTAAAACATTACAAAAGAAGAACACTGAAAAGGATCAATGACAGTACAAGGGAAGAGAGGAAAAAATACTTCTATTGGAATTACAAGTTTTCGACATGCCTACATTTGTAAACAATAATGCATTGAATGCGGAAGATAGTTGACAACCATGACGAAGGTAACATCACAGGAAGAACAAGTTCACGTTTTATGGCACCTTTCAATTCTGACAAATCCCATGGATTTGATGCGTACACCTTAGATGTCAGATAACCCCAGAAAGAGAAATTCATTGGAGTGAGGTCGAGGGATCACGAAACTGCAAAGTTACGGAAGCCTTATCTCGAAACGTTGTACACGTTGAAAACTTGTCATTCTGATAAAAGCATTTTTTTCATCTCCTCTTTTGTACTGTCATTTGTCCTTTTCAATGTTCTTCTTTGTAAATGGTTTACGTTGGCAATTTTCGTCATACGTGTATGATTCCAATGCCGTTTATTGTTTCTCAATGCGCAGGAAAAAGAGGTGTTGCCATTCGAAAACCTTGTGCATATGATAATTTTGTAGATATGGCTGCTTAGATGATCTTTTGGAGACTGTAAGAACTTATATGGTTGGCTTTATAATATGCTTAGTAAACAAAGTTATAATTAAAAAATGTAATAATTACTATGTGTTTGCAATATTCATTACTTGGGATTTATTAGAGATTATTTAATAGAGGCAAAGCACGTGATCCATCCTAACTCTTCATTTTTATTAGAAGTTTCCCAACGGGATGAAATTCAAAAGTCTCGCACCTGTCTTCCACCACCATACCCTCCAGACAAGTCTTTGTGATCAACAGATTTTTTGTATCTCTTCTCAAAAACACATGATAGACACTAATATGCCTTGTCTTGCAGCCAATTTCCCTTAGAAAGTGCTTCAGGAAAACATTTCTGCTTTTAGGCAGATGAGCTTATTTATCCTCTTTTATTTAAATGGATTGAAAAAGCAAATTGCTTTAATCGATTAAAAACACAAATGGTCCGACTCCGGACACAGCGGCATGGGCAGTCAGTCTCCATTAACCAATGTATTGTCCAGAAGGCGATGTTCTAACTATAGTTCTCTAAAGGGATAAACTGCTGTTGGCTTTTCCCGCGATGGGAGAAAATACAGTCAGAACGGAATTGAACGATGGTATGATAAGATGTAGATTGATCCGACATTGCGCCTCGTAAGATATTACTATTTGTTTTAAATCATGTTTGTTATTGTTTTCAATAAATAATCAAAGACAACTACTGTTAAATAAATGACTCAACACTTCAAAAACGGTGACACCACAGCCCATTAAATCTTAAATATGTAATTATTTCATTCCATAAAAGTTGGCAGTGAAAAATAACTACATAGAATGCATTCACATACGTATTTACTCTCATTAAGAATAGTTTAATTTTATTAGATGACAATTCTAGATTTTATACGTAATAAACTTGTCTTTTCAAGCGAAAATAACAATTATTTTTATTTAAAAAGGAAAGTGACCTATCCAAATTTTGTATAATTTTTTGCATTTTTGTACTTCAACCGAGTTCATAGATTTCATCGCTTGTTTAGTTTCTATTAATTTATATATCATGTATTCATATGAGTTAACAATTCTCTGATTAAGATATTTTTAATGAATTCTCCGGTTATCCGTCACAGGGCATTTTCATTTCATTTCTGCACTGGAAATTTTTCAAGTGTCATGTTGGATTCTAAAGAATCATACAGCAGTACGTTTTCCTGAGTATTTCAAGAGAAACTTCCAATTTTAAGGATAAACAAATCCATTTTCTAACATTTGACACTCAGTTGGCTGCGCTACGTGGACACAGATTACTTTACACAACAACATCACCGGCAAAGATACAAAGATATACATAACCGCTTCGGTCTGTCGCAAGAATTGGATATTGCTGTGTGTGTACGGATTCGTTATAGATTGAATGCACATACAAAACTGATGATAGCTCGATAAAATTTATTTTACCAAACGAAACGCTTTACAGCTATGGAACTTTCTACAAAAGTAATCGTATATAAACATAACGCAATGCAAAGCGTATCTAAAGAACGAAGCTATCTCCCAATACTCCAAAGTCAACTCTGAACTAAAAACTCAGAACTGATACTCTCTCCGATCTTATATAGTTTTCCTCTGGAAACTCCGAGAAATCTCGTGAAAGTGAAAGGTAATTTGACTTCTCAAAATTACTTATATTGGGGCCGGACACGGTTAGAGTTACATATGAGGATCAATTACAGTTATAGGAATAGGACTAAAATGTCTCCAAGGTTGGCGATGTTTGGCGATTTCTCACCACGATTGACGCCAAAAATTAGTCGCGAAAACCATCGTCATCTTGGCGATGTTTCTCGGCAATTTAGCGAGATAGCCATTAACCTCAATGCTAAATAGAGTTGCCCCTGTAATCTTATTTTTCTGGTAGAGGTTTGTCTCTTTCAAGCATTTCGTGTTACATTATTTAAAAAATACTGCAGTTTCGTATATAATTTCGCTAAAATTATTTACATATATGCAAAAATTGTAACAATATAAAAACAAATTAATAACGTCCAATGGCCTTAAATTCTTAGTTCCTTATCACCTCAATTGATAAATGGTTCTGCAAAACAGAAGAATGGGAATATTTCAAAAGAATTCACTTTGCATTATTGCTTAAACTCGTGAAACAAAAAATGCTTCTAAATTAACAGTCGCACATTATAAAATGTTTCTGAATCAAAGAATTTACTGTCTCCATTTTATTATATCTTATTCCCCTTTAAAATTTAGCTATAATCTATTTAGAATAAATGATTAGTAAAATATAAAGATTTAAAATTTTACAGTTTAATTAAATGTACTAAAATTCAAAAGGTATGCTTCTTTAGCCATCATGAATATTCCTCATACTATCTATATAATATCCTCATACTATCTACCTCATTCTATCTATATAAAAGAAGAATGTCTGTGTGTTTGTGTGTTTGTTTATACGCGATTAACTCGGTCTCTAGTATAGCTATCGTCACCAAACTTTCTACAATTCTTTTCTGGGTCCTGGGAAAGGTCGACGTCCACTTTCCCAAAAAACAAAATAGCTAACATCAGACGTATTAATTAAAAACTCTGAAAATGCTAATTTTTGCCCTAGTTTTTTCCAGTGGCAACAGTCTCGCACGCTGAAGATAAAAATCTGCTTTATTTCGAGAAGCGTTGCCACTTCTCACTTTCTAATCGTAAGAGAGTTTGTTAATAAAAATTTCTAAGTTTTACATTGAAGTAAAAATAGTATTGCCAAACTGTGAATATATTATTTTCGATTCCAAAAATTTGTGGAAAATCATTTCGACTATTTCCATCTTCGTACGATTTTAATCAGCCGAGATATTAATTAAAAACTCTGAAAACGCTAATTTTCGCTTTCATTTTTCCGAGAGGCAACAGTCCCGCGCGTTGGAGATAAAAATGCTTTATTTCGAAAGGTGTTGCGATTGCTCTCTTTGAAATCATATAATTTGTTAATAAAAATTTCTAAGTTTTACAAAATCTCTCTCTCTCTCTCTTTGTATATATAAAGTGTTGTATGTTTGTGCATTTGTTTGTTCGTGTTATTGATATCTGATTAATTACGATAAATTTTTTTTGCCACATTTAATCGACTAAAATTGAATGTAGATGAAATATTGGATGGAACTTGAGCTTTTACGACCATTTGATTTGAAAGACGAAAATCATTAAAAATTGCATGCCATTGTTGCTGATAATGAGAGATAATTAGTTTATTTTTCTATAGAAATTTTTTATCTGGGTTCCATATCGCATTGGACTGAAAAATGTGTGACTATGAATCGTATTTTTTGCATCGTTGCTACAGAAAGGATTGCAGCGGTATAATTCTCTCTGTTGTTGGATACATTACTCTCAATCTACCTTCAGTAGCATCGGGTACTTCCGCTGTGCTTGAAATGAAATCATGGAGTTGTTACAATGGCGAACTTAAAAATCAGTCTCCGCAGAAATATTTAAGCAAATTAATGCATTCATTCTTATTTATGCTATTTCTGTACAATTACTTGTCAATTGCTGCTGAAAAACGTTGCTCGAATTTCTGTTAATATCCTAATACAACTTGTATGGGAACATCTCCCCTCGATTTTAAATTTAGTTACTTATGGAAAATATTACAGCAGCTGAAATATGTCTTGTACTTCTCAGTGCATTTAAGTGTCCTATTCAACTTTTTATGCATCTTTGTTTTATGTTTTTAAACTATAGAATAAGGAAAAGAAGTAACGAAAGAAAAGTAATCACCTTTGAGCGTCATAGAGTTATGGCTTCCAACCAGTGTAGCTGAGAAGTATGCGTAACGTTATCTTTTTATCGAGGTGTTTTAATCTATCCGATGGCGTAAATTTGCTTTCGCTTTATACGAATTTGTATTTCATTTAAAAATTTAGTCTTCTATGGCTTCAAATCATGAGGCTTCTATAAAAACAGAATACTGCCTTCACACCCAGAAACCCATTACGATTTACAACCATACAATATCTAATGAAAAATCAAACGACTGGGTGAAAAACCGCTAAATTTCGGTAAGTTACTTTAGAAATTCCGTGAAACCACCTTTATTGGAAATTTTACGCAAGCCTATCTGAGAAAAGTTAAAAATTAAAATTTAAAACAAAATCTGTATCAGATTTTGAAAAACGTTCTGTAATGCCATCGCAAATACCTTGTATGGAAGCATGTAAAAAATTAGGGTAAGCCGACGGGAAGTCAAAATTTTACTCCAAAATTAGATTCAGACACACAAAGAAACCAAGTTAGACAAAATCTGGCAATAAATGGTACCCTTTCGTGTTTAATTCCTGCTTTGAAGCAGAATGAATAAATTATTAAGTACTTTGTTTATCGTTCTGCTAGCAGTAGAGTTGGTTAGCTGTAGTTGAACTTTCGCGTTTATTCTATTTATGACACGATTTCTCTTCGAATTTTCCCATATGGACAGATTTTCAAAATAGGTAGTCTTCGCGTGCTTTGCCATAATTTCATTCCTTCAAAAAATTCCCACGTCAGCGAAAGAATCACATTGCATGCGGAAAGTAAATTTTAGTCAGGCTTCCAAAAACTCGTCCGAAAACGTATGTATCCGAAAGGAGGAATTGTATCGCGTTATTTCAATATTTAAATTGCAAAAATTACTTTGTTATTTAAATGACTCAAGTAAACAGGTCACATGATACAACTGTCAGGACGTAGTTCCATCCTGTGTGTAATGTTATGGTGAAATAATAGCGCTACTGCTGGTTACATTTACTCTGCTGTAAGTCACTGAAGTTTTCATTATCCACTTTTTTATAATTTTTAATGATGTCTACTTTTTACATTAATATAATCAGTACGATTTTCTTGCTTTTGATAGTCTCCGAGTTTTAAGAAGCCAATAAATTAATTTCTCAAAAACGAAAAATTGAAACGTAAGAGAAAGTGGAATAAATCTTTTTGCCAATCTTTGGATGAAATACAAATTATTTTTTTAATTATTTATAAATTAAATAGATTGCTTTACAGCTTTATTATAAAAAGCAATATTTAGAAAACCTTGGCATATACTAGGTTATAATAAAAACCTGAAATTATTTTGAAAAATCTTGTATTAAAGAGTAAAGAATTATCATTCAGTAGTTGCTGTCGTAAACTGAAATGCTAAAAAGCCTAATAGAATTATGCATTCGTTTTCCGATAATTCTAAGAATTTTTTTAGCCCAAAGGTCGTTAGTCCAGAAGGGCTATTAATTTCGTTTTGGTATTTTGCGTTGATTCACTTTTCAAATTATTACCACCAAATATTGCAGCCCTGTATTATATTTAAAGAAATTAAATAATGAAGAATCTGCATAAGTGTATGTATGTTTCTCGCACTGTGATAAAACAACGGTATCTAGAGCCATCAAATTCTGCATAACGTAATCCTCCTCTGAACATAGGCACCTGGAAGCCCAAATTTGAAATTGGTTTTATTAACGATTTCATATTTTGTAAAACTTTAACGAATTTTTGATTACCAAACTCAACTATTTGAATGCGAGCAATGGCAACACTATGGAAAGGAAAACATTTGTATCTCCAGCTCGTGAGACTGTGTATCGGAAATTCTAAAGGTATGTTCATTTTAAAATTATATTTTGATATTGCTGATGAATTGAATTTTATGGTTTAAGTGCGAAAAACATGATATTTAATAAATAAAAGTAATACACAAAACGTTAAAAAAACGTCTCTTTGGGTGGAATGTAAAATCTGAAAGCTTTCAGACCTTTTTATTTCTTTTTATTTCTTTATTTATTTTTAATTTTGATTAAGAAAATAGAACAAGAAATTAGGATGGGGAACAGAAAACAAATACATTAAATATATAAGTATTGAAAACAGAACAAGAAAACACTACGATTTTAATAAGTAAAAATATGTGTTTAAAATATATAAATAAATTTAAATAAAAAGTACATAAGTAGTGAACTTAAGAAAGGTTTGATGATTAAATATCAAAAATAAATAATTGTCATATCAAACATCCTGAAAGAGTTCAATCAAATAATCTTTTCAAAAAAGAAGTTTTAAAGAAATATATCACGCCTACAAAATTTAGGGACCCTTTTTTTTCGGGAAGGGGGCGGGGACAAATTTAAAAAAAAACTCCCTAATGTTATGTTATAGTAATTACTATTACGACATCTTAACTTCCTTCTTCTAGAATATCGTCTGCTTATGGCAGAATGTTCTATACAGGTAATCAATTTCTTTCATCCAGATAACATATGCTATCATGGATTTAAATGCTGCGCAAGTGGTTTGATTCAAATGGCAGATATTAATCCAGATTTTTTCAAAAAAATTGGCTTAAGATAAAACTTGATGCTTTGATAATGATCTTGAGACAAAACAGTAGTCATCTGCTTGTGCTAGAGGAAATTCACCACAATCACTAATTTTTTTTTGACAGGATGGAATTGTGTAACGACAGTGTGCCAGCACAATATTCTATTGTCGTTCCATTGCCAATTTCTAGCAACGATGTGTGTTATAATTCCCAGTCATCCTTCTTATTCATCATATTGGGCACCTGCAGATTACTTCCTGTTATTTGAAGTTAACTCAAAGGGCATTATTTTAAATCATCTAAATCAAGAGATTCAAAAACCATCATTAGTGACGTTAACAGTCTTTCGAAAGATGAGTTTTACGAAGGATTTGCAGGGGTTATATATGGTAGTCTAAAAAGTAACAACATTCTTTCTACAACTTTCAATTTTGTACAAACTTTATCCTAAAACTTCGTAATCGCACTGAGTGTACTAACATCAGTAGAAAAGTGTAATAATTAAAATTTATCTGAAGAATAATAACTATTATTTTTTCAGGTAAAAGTAGTAGTTTTCAATAAAACTTTAGAATGCTAGGAAAATATCCAAAGTTTTGCAAATGATAACCAGTTGTTAGTTCAGTAGAAAATAAAAGAAAACTGAAAACCCTTGCGATAAATATCGAAAAAATTTTACAAATTATAAGATTACAATTATGGAATGAGAAAAAAATATTTAAACCGTTAATTATGAGAATCCTTCGATATGTTGTAAAACATGGAAATAAATTATATATAAACTCTTCATGGAAAATTAATAGATTTATTTACCGGATTTCATATTATCATCCCTAAATATATTAGGTTTAGTGATACATAAAGCTGTGAATTTTCGAAGTGCCAAATTCCGCGAATTTTGGAGGATCATCTATGATTTTGCGAATGGCAGATTTTTCCACAAATGTCGAATAAATCAAAGAATTTCTGATTTTTTTTGTTATAACTGTTAGATTATTTTTACATTCAAAAAATATTAATACTACTTTCCATTAGAATTTCCTTAGACATACTTTTTAATGTAAGCCTCTTCGAAAATGCAAACCGAAATTACGCTTTGATTTAACCTAAGTTTTCCTGGATTTATAAAACGCGATAAAATATTCCTTCCCGAATCTACCTTTAACCGCTCTCCGTTGCCTGTCAATACCTACAAACAGTGTCGAGGCTGAACTATAATTTATGTGAAAATGTGTTATTTCATGGCGAATATCTCTATGTGTACAGTGATGAGCATAAAAACACCATTCAATTAAACGATAAATGTTGATCTGTAATAATAGTATTGTTCCAGAATTTGATTGGTTTATGAATGAAGAAAGGTATAATATAATTTTTATTTAGCTGCACACTAATTGTTTTTGTTATTGTTTCGCTTCTAGCTTTTCCCCCACAAATGCCTTTCGATAAAATTGCGGCCGTATTAATATCTAATCACTTTAAGTGGTGTATGACTATAGTTAGTTTTTCTAATTTCCTGAATTTAAAAATTAATTCGAAAATTTAAATATTTCAAACTAAAAAGTGGTATAAAAAGAAATGCTCTTTCATTAGTGGTTAAAAATCAAATCAATCAATGCTAACTTGAAACCTATTTTATTTTAAATGAGCAATTTTTACCTTTCCCACACATCTTCTAACTGATACTCCAGTTAATAAAATTTATATAAAATTAAGATAGAAAATATTAATCTAAAGGCAAAAAAATTAATTTATTTTATCTGAATAAACAATAAAGAAAAAGATAAATCACCTTCTTTGTTATTGCTGGAAGCTTTTGTTTAATATTCATATTTAGTACTCTTATAAATCCTTATGCTTATGAATACGAACCTAAAATATGAATATATTAATATTTGAAACCCGGAAATATAAATTGCGTGCGTGATTTTATGTTTGCAATATAAATAAAGAAGGAGAATGCTATGAGAAAAAGTGCTAGCTTGGCATTTTGTTTTAATGTCACGTTTCAGAAGGTTTTTATGAAAAAAGAAAAAAACGAAAAACAAGGAAGTATAAGTAGGAAAATCCGAAAGAAAGTTGATTCGTTTCTTCCGAACCTTTCAGAGAATTTTTATATCAGACGCTATTTTCGCTTTTCATTCTCGTAGATGTGTTTCGACAAGACAATATCCGAACAACGAGTCTATTTTCAATACCCCTTTTTCAATAAGCAATGCTTTGGTTAAGAATCTATCGACACTCTTTATGAATTAAGGAGGGTCATTCGATGTCCAAGACACACTGGTCGCCAAGGGCAACGAGAAAAAGGGCGTGCTACTATCACGTGACCGGGTGGGTGGAGAATCATATCACCATGGAGATTCAGGGAAGCCGTTGTCACGTGATGGACGGTATTTTTGCAGTTCTTTCTTCGTTTTGTTATTTCTCCGCTTCCATTTTCTCCCTTTGAGCTTGTTTCTTATTCCGTACCTGCGGCCCAGGTGCGGAAGATGCACTCGACGGATAAAGGCGCGAGCCGGCGGAATGATGTAAACAGAAACGGAACGGAAACTTAACCGTCTGCAAAATTCCCTGACACGGAGAAAGTGGGCCCCCCTAGGGGGACATGGGAGAACCCGAAGTGGACAGTCAGATCATGGGGCAGATGCGGGACTACGAAGACGACAACCAAAATGGCTCCAATAAAGGAGACAATCACGAATCTCAAGACTCGGACTACACGGAAGTTCAACCTACACTTCGCAAGAACCACTCCGAAGTGTTACTATCTATTCAAGGAGTTTCAGATGACTTGACTAACGGTAATCGGCCAAAAAGTGAGGCCCTCTTTAAAAGGAATCCTCGGTTGGCCTGTGTTTCTATTGAAATTGATCCAGCAACAGATGATGATGAGGGAAATAAAAACAACAACAACGAAATCCTAGATCCTAATGCTAATATTGGTATGCCGGAAAATGTTTCAAAAGGAACCCTGAAACGCCAAAGCAATGTGAAAGAGGACATAATAGAGCGAAATGGTAGTCTGTCTTACAATACTCCGGACAGGAAGAAGAAACTCCAAAAACAACCAAATGTAGAAATTGGCTCTCCTGTTGATAAACAGGACAATCAGAACCTATCAACGAATACTATGAGAGGTAAACTTGCTGGCTTCTTATCAGCAGGACGGAGGAAGCCGCTCAAAAGCTACTCGTGTCCTCAAGACGATGAAGAGCTCACAAAAAGTTTAACACGTCAAAGTAAATCTTTGGATGTAGGTTCCCAAAGTCCGTCCGTTGCTGATCCGACTGAACATCAGCCGACTATCCGACATCGGCCACTTTGTCTGAAATCGAGCTTGAAAGGGGAAGGTGGGGAATCACCGTCTCGGAACCACATCCAGCAGCCTCAGCAAAGTCCTTTGCCCAGTCCTCGAAAACCTGGGGTGAAGGTGGTTATCGATGATGCTGACTGTGTCTCTAACTTAGGCAGAGAAAGAAGGTCCGTAGTTTACAGCCGAAAGAACAGTCTTATGCCACAGGTAAATTTTAAACCCCAAGTAAATTAATGTTTAGTTGAAGCAGTTTATCTTAGCAGTGTAAAATAGATTTATAAGTTTTAATTCATAAGAATTTTGTTACGATATGTCAAGTGGAAAACTAAAGAATCAAATACATCAGCGGAGTTCTGAACCAGAAATTATAAAAAATATAAATGAAGTATATACAAATTCTCACAGATACTTTATCGAAATTTTTCACATGATTAAAAGAAAGATAAACTTATCAAGGTGAGCATCTTTTTGGAATGTATACAAAATAGGGTAATATTAATTATAAGGGGGGTGATCTAATATTTACTCTAAAAGGTAAACTAGAAGCTAAGTGTCTTCTCAGCTTCACAAACGTTCTAAGAGGAATTCTCACTACATACGTACGTATAAACCTTTTCTGCCTCTGCATATGTGTAAAAGTAAAGTTACAATAATTTACCACGCATGGAGAATAAAAACAAAAGCAGTTAATACAGCTAGAGTAAACTAATTTTAAAGAAAAGAACCAAAGATAGCAGAAAAGGAAAGCATTACAAATTGCCAAGCATGTCTGCAAAATAAAAGTAAATTAATCTTTTAAAATGAAAGAAGAATCGATAAATAGCAAGGAAAACAAAAGAAAAAATTAAAAAGTTCACAATAGAAAAAGACATAAATAATGTATTAATGACATTAAAATAAATAAGTAAATAAATGAGCATAGTTCCAGGAAAACCCATTGCTGAGAAATGGTTTACTTATTGATGACATTTATTGAAGTGATGGAAGTTCAAGAGAAAACAAATATACTAAAATGGCTTACTTACTTATTTATTTTAGTGAGGTAAATATATTTTTTATGCTTTTCCTTCCCGTTGGCAGCTTTTTACTTTGAGTTCACTCTTAATGTTATTTGGCACTGATGGTTCTTTTGCAAATTATTTACTTTATTTTTTGTAAATTAATATATATAATTATTCGCCTCTATGTGAATCAATCTCCTGCAGATCTAATTTTCACACAATGCATTAAGTTGTTTTTCAGTGTTCTATAGAATGTTAAAAAGATGCAGGCATTCAAAGAGCACATCAGAAATCCATTTCTTTCAAAACAAAGATTTGAGGCTAACCTTTACAAGCGCTAACTGTTTCCAGATTCATGTTTTCGGCACGGTGGGGACAATATAGATTTTTCCCTTTATTTAACTGGTTATTAAGAATTAACTACCATAAACTTTATTAATTAACATTAGCAGTTCATGGTACGTACAAGCGTTTAGAGAAATTATAAAATTTATTATTGTGATAATTGTACGATAATTTTATATTAATATTAAATGCATACGAAAACAAATTGCATAAAATATAAAGAAAACCATTTTTTTAATTAAGCTGAAACCTTATATCTGAATGAAGGCAAAAAATGTAGCTTAATTAAAAAAACTTTTTTGTTGACTTAATAACTTCATGCGTAATATTTTTCATCATTTCATAACGGAAAGTACTAATAATTAATTTCCAAGTAAATCTTAGTAACGGTAATAATAAATATATACGACAAAATAATAGGCACTTTAAAAAGCAACGTTATGACGCTTCAATATGCATAAGATATCTTCCTTTTGGAAAAAATGCAACCAGTGCAATAAAGTTAGAAAATTTAAAAAGAGACAAAAATAAACGTCTATAAAAAGAGGAAATTAAATAAATATTTTTTTTAAATTGTAGCATATAAAAGAAATAGAGGGGAAATAAGGAAAACTGAGAAATGTTTAGGTTACAGTGTAGGCTTCTTGCTTGAATACTTCAAATGCTACATTAAGTACTTTTACCCATCAAAGTATGATGTAAGATTATATATCACAATAATGAATTATGCCTCAATAATTAAATAAAGTATAGTGCAAATTACATAATAATCAATAAAATAAATATTTGTGTCCGAACGTTTCCAGTTTCAGTTTACAGACACGTAAACGGAAGCTGCTTCTGAGAGATCATATATGCAATTTAAAAGCTCATTTCAAAACCAACTTAAAAAATTTTAAGTTGAATATTTGAACTCCTTGTAATAGCTAGACTGGTGTTTAAAAATCAGACTTATTCTTTTGAAATAGTTTTGATTTCGATTCTTGAAAAGAGAAAATTTTAGAAATCAAACTCATTCGTATGAAATAAGTTTCATTTTTAAAAAAAACATTCAAACTAATATTTTACGAGTACTGGGAATTTCATTACATTTTTAGCTAATTACTATTAACAGTTTGAAGGCTTTGTTAACTGGTTACAAAGGTACAAAAAAAAAGCATTCAGAATTATAATTTTTTTTCAAGACGGTACATCAATTGCTCTATCACCAGTAACAATAAACACGTACATTTTTGACCCTATACAGATTTTTCTTAGCCAATTAATTTACATTTTCTACTCCAGTGAGTTCTTGTTCATACAAAATCAAAGCAGATAGGAAAAAACTAAAATTCAACATACTAGTTTGGATATTTTAATAAATACTATCATATCTTTCTCATCAGTTGCTGCCAGCTATGCATTTATAAAAGTTCTGAAATGGTGATAGAAAAAGTAAACTTTTGGATAATTTTGCAATACCCTTTATTTTACTTACGCTTCTTTTATACCTTGTAGAAGAAAAGATTTCGTATTGCCAAACTGAAGTGATTGAAACTGAAATCAAAATGCATATACTTTATGGCTATTACGTTATATTATACCGTATATCATTTCTAATTTAATATAAGGTTTAAAATATGCTTTCTCCAACATTATAAACCTTTTTAAATATATATTGTCACAATATTCATTTAATAATGATCATATGCATGTTCAAATAATAAACAGTCTTAAGCTTCCATAGCTATTATTAATTGAAATATATCTGCAGGTATAAGTGATCATTTTTATTAAATGAAACAAACTTTTATCTGCTGGATTTATTACGTTTAAATGTTAAATTACTGAAAGATTTGATCTGAATGTTCTTTTATTCATTTCATAATGCAACTTTCTAAAATATATAAATCAGCATTTTGATTATTATGCTTCATTTGTTCCTTTAGAAATGATGTAGTAAATCATTATTATGAACACTATAATGTGTCTGTAGGAAATTCGCCTATTCAGAGCACTGTCAGTACATCTTTCGTGCTGCTTTGTAAGCATTTCTTTCATGAATTTGGTCAGCACTACTTTCAAGTTTAACATTCTCATTCGTAAAATCTAAAAATCTAATTATTTGTTTCATTAGAATATATAGTTGCATTATAAAACCAAGCGAAAATCAACTTTAGATTGAATATGATTTTAAGTGTTTTTATCAATGAAAACAGGGATCCGATGAGTGTCTCTTTTAAGACTGATAAAGTTTTTTTTAAACTGATGTCGAACAAAGGTTGATTTTTCCCATTTTTATAATAACTAGCTAGATTTGCCATGTACATAAGAATAATTTAGCATCGTATTTAAAAATTACCTTCAATATATTTATATTTATAAACAAATTTTTATTAGCGAATAAAACATTTTTATACACCAATAAACTTATTTAAATATTCATGTTTAGTGATTTGTATTCAACAATGTAGTAGCAATTAAATTTTAAACAAAAAAAGAATGATTTTTATCAAAATTATAATGTAACTGATTCATTTCATTTGCTGTTTAATAAACTAATAAAGAATAATACTTAGCTTAACTGCAGCATTTGTAAAAAAAATTAACTTTGTTTCATTAGAACAAAAATGTTTCTTAAACTTCTTTATAATTTAGTTTTCTATAAATTTGTACCATTATTCTTTTAAAATAAAAACTGTTTTATGTAAATGATTGCTAACGATTATTTGATTAGGGAATAAGAACCTATGACAGCTATTTTTAAAAAATTAAAGCTTTCTGTGCTTTTGGGACTGTTTTTGGATAATACTGCAATTCGAATACTTTTAAAAATTCTACATGGTGAAAAATTAAATACAGGGTGTTTATAAAGTCCCGGACCCATTTTGATGTTTAATAACTCATAAAATAAGGAAGATATAAACAAACGTATGGCATTTATTGATGGAATAACTTATATATTTTCGTTTTCAGGTTTGAATATCTTTACTTTTGTAAATATCGTCTGCGCGTGTGGTTAATTTCAGATAATTTCATTTTCCAGTCTAAATATCTGTACCTTTCTAAATATCGTCTGCTTATTAATTGCATTTTCTCTCTTTTGTTTTTGATAACCATTGCAATGTTATGTTTACTTTTGATGTGTTTGTTCTAGTACTTTTGTTTGTGATGTTTTATTCGATCGGATATTAAAGAGAAATCACAGATTTTATGGGGGTTCATAGAAACGAAATCCATAATGCAAACACAGAGAAATTGCAGAAGAATTTACCTAAAAGATCCTCCATACAAAAGCAGCATCTTGCGGTGAGAAACGAATTCCTAGAAACTGGAAGTATCGCAGATAAGAAACGTTCCGGACGTCTCTGCACAAGTGATTTTGATGTTGAGCGTGTCAGAGAGACATTTTTACACAATCCTAGAAGATCTGTGAGATCAGCGGCAAGAGAATTGGATATGCCAATTTCGACGGTGTACAAGGTTATTAAGAAACAATTAAGACTGCATGCATACAAAGTTAAATTGCTCAAGTTTTGGAACCAGACGATAGGCCTAGGAGGATGGCCTTTGCAACAGATATGCTAAGGAGGATAGAAGATGATGCTGAATTTCTGAAGCGCATAATGTTCTCCGACTAAGCATCGTTTCATCTTTGTGGCATTGTTAATCGCCATAATGTGCGCATATGGGTATCTCGAAACCCCCATGAATACCGTGACGCACAAAGGGATTCCCCAAAGGTTAATGTGTGGTGGGGACTAATGCACGACCCAGTCATTGGGGCTTTCTTTTTTACAGAAAAGAAGGTTTCATCAGGCGTATACTTAGACATGTTGGAAAACTTCGTATTTCCACAACTAGAAGAGCTTCAGCCACATGTCTTTTTGCAACAAGATGGTGCACCACCTCATTGGGGTACCACCATTCGTAGTTCTTTGAATGACCATTTTACAGGAAGATGGATTGGGCGAGGAGATCCAATTCCTTGGACACCTAGATCACCTGTTATAACGCCGCTGGACTTTTTTCTGCACACGTGGAAGTTCATTGACAAGGGTCATGAAACTTTTTGAGTCTATCTAACCATTTATGTTATTAATTTTAATCTATCTTTATTATTTTATGAGTTATTAAACATCAAAATGGGTCCAGGACTTTTTAAACACCCTGTGTTTTACAAGCTGAAAGTAACTACTTTATTAGATTTTTTTATATTTATGAACTGAAGAACAGAGTGACAATGAGAGTTCATTTAAATTAGAATATCATTCGTATCAACACTAACTATATTATTACCCAGTGCATGGTACGGTTCCTCAGAATCAAAAACGTCAACTCCAAAAATCGCAAAGATAGACAAAGGACTTATTGCCCTTTCTAACTACACAGACAAACGATCTACTGCTTTGTCTTAGGTACAGAAAATGTAACTCAAGTGAAAATTTAAAATAAATCTTATCTTTTTATTTACTTATCATCCTGACGGTTAAAAATTATCCAACTTAAAAGCCGCTATTTGTCGGATAACGTTGGACGAAAGTTCCTATCAAATTAAAATAATAAATACAAAATATAACGCTCCTACTACACTTTGGTTCAGCTCTCAATCTTTGACGAAGCAATTACGGCTAGCGAAGCTAAAGCTGATTAAGCACTTCAGTAGCAGGAAAAAGTTACAAAGTGAGCGATCAGCAATGACTGCCAAAGGCTCTACTTAGAATTAAAAAAATCTGCAGTAATATGCATTTAATAATCTGCACGTTGCTGAGAGCCAGCGAAATTAGAAGTGGAAATAGTGACAAAATAATAAGATAACTGGCTAATTTACATAAAACTATGTAATATAATTTCTGATATGCTTGTTATATATAAAAATGCTTTCTGAGCGGACGAATATTGATGTTTATTATTTTCTTGATTATTAGCGTATAAATTTAGTTTTAGAATTCTAGATCTTAATCTTATTTTCACAAAGTACGTAAAACAAATTTATTGAAAATATAATTTATGGCTATCTTTGTCACACTGAAGGCTTAGGTGAGATAATATATCTGCATGAAATACTCATTTGTAGGTTTTATTGTTATGTACATAGTTTTATTGAAAACGTTATTTTACTAAGTATTGTAAAATTTGATGAATTATTTAACTTTATAATGAAAACAATATATGTTTCCGATTTTTTATAAAATTTTGTACTTTCTTCTTGAGATTTGGATCTGGAACTATGTAGAATGATTAATAAACTATGTACAAATAAGCGTTATTATTAAACGCTCATATATGCGATGAGAGAGATATAGATGAATATTATGCATGAATAAAATAGTACCTTGTCATGAGTAAAATAATATTTTAAGGCGAAAGAGAAAAAAATGTGTGTGGCGTAGACGCACTCAGCTAATCAATATTTTCGCTGGCAAAGAATTAAGTGTTTCCAGAATATTTTTTTAATTTTCGCTATGTTGTTTATATTTAGGATGTAAATTGAAGAAGATAATAACTAAATGTTTAAGATATCTGGCGTTGCTCCAGATAGATACCTTCACCTATAAAAATTGTTACTGCTTAGTGCTAAGCTCAAAGTTTTTGGTTAATTTTTTTGCTTTTCATGTGGGTTTATTCGTATATAAGTGTATGCAAACTATCAATACACAAAAATACTAACTTAATATCTGAAAACACTGGAAAATATCAAAATGTTTAATTTATTTATTCTTTGCTTTGATGTTGAGGAACAGCAAACGATTTGGAAGGCAATACAGAATAAAATTCTAAGTTTAAAGACTTTTATTTTGGAAAACAGGTAAGGTGTTATTTTTATACCAAGCTCCCTAATCTTTAACGAATTGAATAAAGCTTTAAATTAAAATTATCAACCAAAATACCTGTGTTCTGTACAACGTTCAACCCTTATTTTCAATACCCAAAAAACTTTTTATGTATTAATATTGATGTTAACTATCGTGCGCATAGACAAAACTAAACTTCTTTTTCACTGCCTAATATTTATGTTAACTCGTTGAGCGCACAGAGAGCTCTTAATTTTTTTTACTGCTCATTGATCCCTCTCAGATTTCTTTTTGATTACTTTCACTTTCAAAAACATGACTTCGTAAACGTAAATATTGATCAACCGAGATCTATAGTGTTTTAAAATCAAAATGTGGAGTTGTTTTTATTTTTGTATGCATATTTTTAAATATATTTCTAATATTTTTTGTAATTTCAACTGGTCTCGAGGTTACAATCATTTTTAGTAACTAAGAATGGCAACAACAACCCCCCCCAAAAAGTTCCAAATAAAATGCCTTACTGAAGATTTTTTTGATTGAGTGTTCCTTTTTACTAAATAAGAGAGTACTTTAATTATTGTTTTTGGAATACCACTAGCTGCAGCTACACGACCAAGGAGCAGATATTTTTTCTCTTCTCTCTTCCTTTTTTTTTTCTCTTCGCCTTTCTGAATGGTATTAACCATGATTCTCATGTCGCTGTTAGCGTTAGGAATAACAACTGAAGTAAGCAACTCATGCCTTAAAACTCATTCATCTCATAATATCTTAAAAGTAACATCAAAACATTTTACTGAATGCAAATCATCCATTTTAAACTGCTTAACAAATCGTTGCCATCCACAGCTTCAAAACAAAGAATAATTAAATGAAACATTTTTTATATTTAACAGTGTTTTCAGATAATGAATTAGTATTTTTGTGTGTTGCAATTCGTAATAAACATGCCAGAACAAAAAAAATGGAAACTTTTTCACAGTTTCCAGGAAGTAACAATTTTTTTGCAGATGAAAAAATCCGGAACAAATCGTGCAGATACTTTTATCAGTTTGCTTCCTAGATACAAATAAAGTAGTGAATATTTGATGAAAACACCACATGACTTCATCGTACGCCTATTAAATCATACACATTTTGGTGCACTTAATTTAAACTTATTTCCTCGAATTATTCTAACTTAATTAATTAACCGATTCCTCGAACAATTAAAAATGACATCAAAAACTTTTTGTAGCTTTATTTTTTCATAACGAGTATAAAACAAAAGTGTAGGCACCGGGAGACCTCATTAAAAGTTAAATTTCGTTATTTTTATAAAATTTAATATTTTTAAATTTGAAACTTCCAAAACATAAATATTTTCGTTATTCAAAACACTTTTGCAATTGGAAGTATGATTTA
>KK121168.1:85111-108963 GCA_000611955.2 Stegodyphus mimosarum
ACATATATATATATATATATATATATATATATATATAATTATTCCCATAAATAAGTTCTTATTTTATTACTTAGCAGTTTTAGCGCGAGTATTTGGTTTTTCAATTACTAGTAATTACCTCGTTTATTTTATATATATATGTGTGTGTAAAATGTAAAAAATACGATGGCTTTGCTCTACGCGAACAGACATCCTCTAATTTTCCGCAATTTCAAGATCTTCCCTCTAGACCAGTACTTTCCAGAACTCTCTCCTGTTATGTAATCGCTACTATAAATAGCTCTACGCGCCATTTTTTGTTCTTACTTGTAGAGTCACTAGAATTTTATTAAATTATTATCGAGTATCTGATCTTCGTGTAAAGAAAAATAAGCTCTCATTTTAATCGAATAAGGATGTGGAGATTTTAAAGTGAAATTCGTCTCTCTGTTCAGTTCTGCGTCCTTTTCACTCGCAACGACAACATCTGGACTCTCGACTGGAAATATCACATATGCATGAGAGGAATTTAATGTGGATGACTCTATTAATTGTAATAAATTTAGAATGCGTCGGAGAAAAGACACCAGTTATTTTTCAGTCATGGCCGGAATCGTTATTGGTGTGGCTAGCATACAGATGGAATAAGCAGTAAAGGAAGCTTGCAAACGTTAGAGTAGATAGCAAGGCACATAATTTTATTTCTTGACGCTTTATTTTTTCTGCTCACATTATTTTTGGGTGCGTGTTGCACCTCACAATGCTGTATATCTTCCATATCTTTAAACAATGGCTCGTATCAAGCAAGCTGAAGCAAAGAAAAAAGAGCTGCGCAACAGAAAGATGGTATTTAAAGACAGTTCCCTTGTTTTAAATTTTGAGCTTTGCGATTCGACGAGAGCCATATGAAATGCATGAGAATTACATAATAAGCATAAATGAATTAATTTGTGACGAAGCAGTCCAGAAATGTTATTATAAACAATTTAGAACAGAAAGCGGCGATACACAGATTAAAAAAGGGATTAAAAGGACTGTTGCCAAATTAAAATTACTAATTTCGAGTTTCATATTTTTATCTTATAAATATGTCAAATATAAAATATGAAGGAAAAGATAGTAACAAATTAAATTTAATTGGAACAAAATACTAACTTAATTGGCAAAAGATTTTAATTCCTAATTTTAATGTAAATACGTTCCCCCTTCAAGGATTCTGCAGTGCTGTAAATTCTTGCCCAGTCGCTGTGCAGGATTAAAACAAAAGAGCCAAGCTTGTGTTGAATACTGCTTCAACCAACTATGCAGCCTGTCCTTTTTTCCCAGCTTTGCTAACAAGTCGCTGCTCGTTTCGTTATATCGTCTATTGTCTGAAGGTGGACTAAGCTTTCAAAATTGTGGGGTGAATATTGCACCCATAGTCATATGCGAAGCAAATATTGTGTCTTCAGACTTATTTATCCAATAATAAAACGCAGTAAACATTTCCAGATTCCATCTACGCAATAAACCATTTGCCAGTCCATTACAGCTAACACCTGCAAAATTATCTCGATTGTGATTAAAGGGTTAATTGGTGCCTAATCAAAATCTTATCTAATATGAATTATTTACTACAATGAAATAAATCATCACATCTTCTAGTCAACAGGATTGTGTTCTACTTTATGGAAACCTTATCAAACTGCGGCTAGGACTTTGAGGCGTCGAAAATACAATGCCTTCATTTGCTTTCATGACTTCAGTGAAAAGTAAGAGGGATTCCGGAATCCAGGTCAAGGTTATCATTTTTCTAAAATCTGTGAGGGAAATTTTCTTTGCTTCGATCTGCTGTCTAAAGTTACGCTCCTCGGTTTACAAGTTGAAAATTATCAAGCGTGAATGCGTTACGGAAACTCTTCATTTTTACAAATCATCTAATTCAAGTGAAAAATTTGAAGTGAAGTATATTTGTGGCTTTTTCTTCCTTGTCGTCGAAGCTTGATGTGTAACGTCAAAGTTATTTGTTCATGATTCTGGAAGTGAAATGTTATTAAAAGTGTGTCGTAACACATTAAAGTGTGACTGAACTTTGATTACGTGTCTCGGTCTACGAATTAAATATCCAAATTAGTTTTCTACTATTCCATCGAGTAGTCCTTCATTTGTACTTTCGAATGCCTGCTAAAAGCTTTTCTTTATCCATGCTCTAATTTATGATTAACAGATGAATATAGCTCAATAATTATTTTTTTTGCTATAAGTGTATGAAATTACAATTACATCAGCGATATAGAAGTAAGAAACATATTACGGACATTAAGGTCAACATCGCTTGTTTTTCTTTAAAATTATTTTGATTTTGACGTTTTGAAAAAATATAAAAATTGGCTTTTTGTTATATGTTTGTTATTGATGTCGTTATTAAAAATTGTCCAAGTTTTATTTCAGCGATCATTTATAAGACCTTTTGTTTGATTTATAATTCTTCATGTATGTCAAGAGGAATATGTTATAATTTTTTAATATAAAGTTAACTAATGAATACGCTGAATGAATTAAAGGAGAAAGTCGTCTTCTCCTATTTAATTTGTTCGTGAGACAAACAAGGCTTTTATTTTTTCAGCCTGCACTAGTCATTTTAGGCTTTGGCCACTACCAAGGCCAGATGCGGTGGTCATTTTATTAGGGAGTCGTCTAACAGGCGGCCATCGTTACTTCTTATAAAGGGACAGACAATTTACATCCATGGCTTCCCGCTATTCGGGTATAACGGTCAGATTCATTAACCTGTTCCCCATCTGGGCGTCACCAAACCAATCGTAAATCCCAGTTCTTTTAAACCTGATATAAATTCCGAAACTGATGGGAAAACGGATCAAGAATTTACCGAGTCTCAGGCTGAGGATGGAGTCCGAATGACTCACAAAGACTGATAGAGTCTTTACCCAAAATCCTTAATGATGATCATTATTTCTTAAAAGTAATATAACACTAATAGACATGTTTCTTAACTACATACAATGAATAGTTCAATATAGCCAAATTTTAAAGCAATAAATTCTTACAATTTTGCAAATAAAATTGTTCTTTTGGAGCAGTCCAACCCCTGCATAATTAAAGAGGAAGTATCAAACCCTGCCTGTTCCTAAAAGTTTGCAACTTGTTTTTGTTGCATTATTTTTTTAACTAATGCAACTTTTAGCGCGTTGTTTAATTCATTTTCAATTTAAAATTTAATTCATTTGCTTGGATAATTTCATTCCTTTTTTATTTTAGCTCGTGTTCACTCAGATATACTAGTATGCAATTATGATTCAAAAGTTATGATACTTTATCTAAAATCTCATGGAAAAGAAACTCGCTAATGCGAAATCTAAAAGTTCACAAACATTTGCCTTAATTTCGTGCAGATTTTGAATAAACTATCGATTTTGTGGGCTATTAGACATAGATCCCTCTTCTTCAGAAGCAAAACAATTTTTAGGATATTGATAAAATTGTATTCAAAATTATTCATTCGAACTACAATTGGTTTTTTTACTATTTATATCAGAGATTTAAAAGTTTTAGTACTATTATATGGCTGTATTTAACACTTTCTCCTTCTTAATAAATTCCTTTTTAAATTATCTTTTATTTTATAAAGAATTATTTATAAACAGTGTTCTTCTCCTCGATAGGTACAATTTCCTGTGTAAAAGCAAACTTCTTAGTAATTTAATACTTGATACAAAAAGCAACCCATGAAATATAACGTATGCAATGCCATAGTAGCAAGGTTAAAGCCCTTAATTACGAAGTAAAGAAATTGAAAACGAATTCCAAACACACACGCGAAACTTTAAGGATAAACCTCCGCTCTGTCTGGGAACCTTGCGTGTGAATTCATGTGGAATTGAATTTGCTTCGGGAGCGGAAATAGCGAACGTTAAGAGAGGAATGCGAATAGACAGCGAAGAATGAACACTACACACATCCCCTATACATCTACATTCCCATTTCTTGGAGCCAGCATTAAATGATAGGAAAACAGTCACGATCTGGAAGGACTAATAATCATCATGTAAACAGGTTTACGTGATTTTTCGGGCTGAATTCTAAGCGTATTTGACTTAGAAGTTATTAGGATTCTGCGTGTAAATGCTTTATTTACTAATATTTTTGAAACAGCCATTTGTAAATGTTTTTAATTTTCAAAATAGGTAAATAAATTGTAATTTGATCCTGTTGATTTAACTCTACTGTCTGAAACAAACGTAAACTTAATTAATAAAAATGCAAATAAGTCTTCAAAATTTTCAAAACTTCCACTAGTAAGATACAGGATCTCCAAAAACGACCAAGGGAACGTCATGAAGGCTGGATGATGTATGTATTATGTAGAATGCAAAAGTTTCTATTTAATTCAATCAAAGAGTTTACGCACAAAATTAATGAATGTCAATATGTTATAAGGTATTTCTCCCGCCATCTTGGCACACTCGGCGCGTATTCGAGAGATCCGTGGTTCGAATCCCGGCAAGGGCATTGCTCATTTTTCATCTCTCCTGCTTTCAAAAATACCTAATGTCTCTACAGTGACACCCGAACTAAAAAGGTAGTGAATTATTTTTCTCCCCCACCAGGACTTGGAGATTGGGCCTCTAATCCCCAGTCGTCTTTTAAAAGAGGGAGTATATAAGGTATTTCTCCCGCCTTCTTGGCATGCCTTCGTGGTGTAATTGGTCAGCACACTCGGCGCGTATTCTAGAGGTCCGTGGTTCGAATTCTGAGAAGGGCGTTGCTCATTCTTCATCTCTCCTGCTTTAAAAAATACCTAATGTCTCTACAGTATGCCCCATTAGCAAGACGACAAACATCATAGCGACATTTAGTTAGGTCCACTGTGACAAGAACGTCTGATGTCCCATTTGCAACTACTTATTTATGTCCTTAAGGTACTGAAAATTATCACAGATCTCATACTGGGTACATCCCCAGAAGAAAAATTCATTGTGGTAAAATAAAGGCTTCTTGTTGGCAATGGGATAGGTCCATTTCTTGCAATCCACCACCCATTAAATTGACGACTTAATTCGTCTCACACGTATCACCAAAGTAGAGCGGTTTTCCATCTCGCTAGAAGACGACCAGCACTTAAAAAGTATAATGCAAACATACATCTTCTCCATCATAACATCCTAGGAAAACTACTCCGGCTGTACATACAGATGGCTCACGTATGGAAGACAAAACTAGTAGCGCACTCTAGATGTCCCACAATATACTTTTGTAAATTTCTGTAAAGTTTGTGAAGTGCTGTCTATACAGTGTATTTGTAATGTGTACTAATGTATGTTCAGCTGTAAAATAATTTGAATATCTGAAATAATATAATAAATTTGTAATTATGTCCGTAGCCATTTACAGTGTTACTTGATGTATTTCTTAATGCTAGATATGCGTTGATGAAAGACAGTACCACCTAACCTCTTGGTTGAATGATGGCGTATCCGTCTGTCCTTTCAACTCTCAACTGAAAGATAATTTTCAACTTAGTGTCTTTCAATTTTCTATTCTTGATTTGAAAGAACCCACAGCATTTTGATGTACATAGAAGGGGATATTAGATTCTACAACGAAAACAAGGATGGAAAATGTTGCTGCCTGATAGACAGCACCAGACACAGAACAATATCGAATGTGTTTTATGTGCCACACGCGGCTGCGCATATCACAAAAACACGTTATTATTTTGAATGATGGACAGACAGAATGGGAACAGAAGTTTTTTTAGTCAATTTCATATAATACATAATTTGCAAAGATTTCATATATCCCATCATTCATTCTCTGAAATTCTGTACAGTTCCATGAATATAGAATTAATTGCACAGACACTAATAGGCTAAGAACCAATGATATAAATAGAAACAGCAGAATCAATTAAATAAATAAGGTAATAAATAATTAATCATAATATCGATAGAATATCATGTAAATAATTATACACTGAATAATAAATAGAAATGTAATAAATAGTTATAGCGGGAAAGCATTATTCTCAGAGAAAAAAAGTAAACAGAAATAATCATGCAACACACCATTAATGCCTGAAATAAAATTTTAAAGATATATAATCTATAATCTTAAAATAAACGTTGTGCAAAAGTCTTACAATATGAAAATATGTACATAATTAAACTGAGTACTTAACTATTAAAATTTACTATTAAAACTGAGTAAATTAAGTTGCATGTCTGAAAAAGTGCTCAAAATTTGTAATATGATACGTATACTTGGATATATAATCTATAGGTTTGTGAGGATTTATCTGTTTTTTTTACTAATAGTTAATTTTGAGTTAAGTAACTGTTCTATCACTCTCCTTTTCAGACACGCTTTTCGTGCCAGAATGAAAATCAGGTAGCTAGCGGTAGACTGAGAGATACTGATTATTAAAATACCACTGAAGTTGCAGTCATATTCCTTTTTTGGTGAATTCTCCTATACTGGGCATCAGTAAAAGTAGTTATTCCAAAGTTTTTGGAAAAATGTCAGTTGATTCAAAGATTCGAAAGATGCCAGTATGTTCCTTATGTTAATTGTGCGGAGAAACAAAATTAATTTTTAAGCAAAAGCCTAAACAAGTTAATATCTTATTTTTAAATAAATGTTCTTTCTCGAATAACAGTTTCGTTTCAGTGTTCGTTGATGTATATAATTTAATTTATCATTTCTAAAAGACTGCTCATTAGTTAAAAAAACACCCATTCAATATCCTTTTAAATAATTATTTGTAATTTATTCAAATGGCATTTTTATGTAATTGCAGACCAATTAATATGCTTCCGATTCATTTTACTTCAACTAAAATAAAACAAAAATAATTATAAACGTAGAGTCCAGATTGTAAAGGAAATCAGAAGAAAAGATTTGGTTTCTCTACCTGAAGAAAAACCGCTCAGTTGCCCAGTACAAGAGCTATAAATTTTTATTTTATTGGGAATAAACTTTTCTGAACATAAAACAGTATACATAAGATGTATTTATTCATATTTGTATGTAATCATGTTAATTACTTATTCATTAATTTACTTCAAAAGTTTCTTTATATTCAAAACCTGTCTCATTACTTTCAAAACGATATTAATTTGTATTTGCGGCTCTCGAACGTTCATAAAATCTATCATGCGGCTCCCATTGTCTTGAAGTTTGACTATCCCTGCTATATGGTAACGTTAGAAAGAAAACAGTTTCTATGTAATAAACGTTAAATTGTCTATTCCAGTTTAAACAAATGAGTAACCCCAGACAACTATTTTTCTGGTACAGTTGTATAAAACTCCTTTCAACAAATTGATCATTTAATGCTTTTAAAGAGATATATCTCTTTAATGACCGGTGGCATCAAATGCGCGATATCCTCTCTTCAATCGAAACCAAATTTGGAAGCCAAACTGCCATTTATCCAAGCGCAGACTCGAATAGCGCGCTGTTACCCAAAATACCTTCATTAGAATCTAAACCACTCGCAATAACTCCCGCGAAATTCTCTTCCTAATTAACTGGGACGGCAAGGGTGTGCTCGTTAATTGCAAACCTCTCACGTGACTCCTTTAATGACGCATTTTCTTCTTGAAAGAGTGGAAATCGAGAAACGAATGCCATGTTCCCATGCCCGAGCACTCATCCAGCTTTCGACAGAAACCTCGTCTCTCAGGCGTGTTGATTAATGGCGTCCACAAGATAAACAGTCATTCCTGCCACTGAGTGATGCAGAACGCCTTTGGGGAAAAACAACGCCTTCGAGGGAAATGCCTGCCTTTAGGGACAAAGAAATCTGATTCTATTTTGCGCAATTTGAGTAATCACTGTTCTTTATCGTAACCACACAATGGAATGTTAAATTCGCAGATAGCAAAACTCGATTTTAATAAATTTCATAAAGACTACTTAAATTTATAATGCCTCAGATGCATATATGAGTCTTAGCAGCTTATGCGCATCATTGAAAGAAACATAAATTATTACATACTGCCAAAAGATGTCTTTTGAAAAGTTAACAGATTGCAAATGTACAACAACTTAATTCGACAAAATTTTTTATTTACCTCCCACATATGTGATATTTTTCATTTATGCTTTTTAAAGTAAGCATCAAAGTAGGGTTATTTGCTTCGTTATTCTCATTTAGAGCACTAGAAGAAAGCTTTATAGCATTTATTTAGCCATTTGTCGAGATTAAAGTATGGTACGAGTCACCTTCGTTGCTTTTTTTACGATATCTTATTTCTTGAATTTCGACACTTAAAGTTCGTCATTTTATTTTCATTTTTTCGTGCTATTCAAAACCATAATTTTCTTTTGTAAAGCCCATACTATCTTTAAAAAGAAATTCAGTACTTAGATGAACGTTGCAGGCACCTTATCAGGACTGAGTGTTCTGTGCATACTCTTTGCAAACATGGTGAATTAATTACAAGGGTTCTTCTTCTCAAGTCCTGAACTGGAACAGGTAGCGGAAGGTACGCTATGTTCTGGTGTAGCTATTGTGCTGGAGAATAACTGCACGTGAAAGGGATTTGAAATCCTCTTTTATTAAATCACTATTATTTACACACTTCCCAACTCGGGAGAGATACAGAAAGTAAAAGACCACACTTGGGCCTAACTTAACAATCAAATAAATTTAAATTAAATCTAAACAGAAATTAAATTAAACTTTGCTTCGCAGAGCACTTCGCGGAGTTTGGCCTCTAACTGAAAGGGTGCGTAGCAAGATATACTAATACTAGCGCACTTCAATTTGTTTCAAAATGCAATCACGTAGTAAGCACTATGGCTTATAAATTTTAACTGCTAGCTGGTCAGGCGAACGTCGAGCAGACTGACCGTGATTTGAGAACCTCTGGTTAAATAGTACTCCGCTGTACTTCAAAATTAGCATAAGCTGAAAACGCGCGCTTCTTCTGACGGGAAGTTGAAACAGAGAGGAGATAGAAAGATTTAAATTAAAATAAAACTTGGTTAGTTTAACTAAAACCTTACAACCTTATATAGAAACTCTAAACAAAATCCTTTCAATGCAATTTTGCTCATAAAAATAACTTTACTTCATATTAATTTAGGTAACAATAATAGCAGGAATAAAATATTTTTTATTAAATTAATTATTTTGGAATGATTAGTTTTGGAATCCACGTAGCAGTCAGAAGTTCTTTCGTATTTTGACTTGTACAACCCTAGAGGAATATCAAGATTGTGCTGAACGCTGTTGACCACTCATCTAAACTAAAATGACAGATTTTTCTGAAGGTGAATCGTAACAAGTCGGAATGTTAATTTTAGTGCAACCTTTGTTATTTCCAAGGATAAATACAATATATTTATTTATCTGGGGTTTTTTTCCCATTTGTTCGCCTATTAAATGAAACCTTAACCTTTGGTTTTAAATGACTTCCTCACATAAATACTGGCAATTTTAGAGAACTTTCGGTTATAACAGGTGTCGCCAGGACTGTGTTCGCTGTATTTGTTATCAAAATATATATTTCGTTCTTGTATCTGCTTCTACTCAGTAGAATTCAAATATTAATATTTTGGATTTGATAGAGATATGATCATGATAAAAAAAGAGAAAACCCACACCTTGATCCATTTCGTTCAACTTCAGTTTATACACAAAATATTTATCTTTACCATTAAGACGATATTTCACCGAATAAGTCATTATTAGTATATAACCAACGTTCATTATAATACTTTTTTCAACTTTCCTTCACGTATTCTCGTTTTTCAATAATTTCCAAATGTGCAGCATTTATAATTTCTTAAGGGATTTCATTTTATTGTCTATTATTCGCGTACGAAATGCAGTACAATTGTGTTGGCCGTGATAATTTTATTTAATACTCCGAATAAAGACAGTATGTGAGAGGTGATAGGAAAGTCGCTTACATGGCGTCTATGGTTTATTTTTCTTTTTGTCCTGTAACGTAGAAGACATAAGAATAATGCATACAACTACCGATTAACTATCAATATATTTAATTACATAAACAAAAATTATTTCTACATGTTTAAGAAAGATATATGTTACAGAAGTGAGATGAGAATGATTACTTTTCAAAGCTTAGAAAGCCTCTTATAAAAAAGTCAGAAGTTCTGATATCTGTACGAAGGCTTATTAAAACTTAACTCTTTATTACCTACTGTTGTCATTAAAGCATCCATTAACAACAGACACAGAATTTCTTTCGCAAACTATTTTTTGTGAACTTGAAACGATGTCTAAAACTTATCTCTAGAACGCTTGTTATTTAATTGTTGAAGGCATTTATGATACCACAGATCCCACCCTAAAGGTGAACTAAAGAAATTGGTATCGACAATTTACAAAATCCAGGAACATTTACAGAATTCTTGACGCTTTATGAAACGCATCCCGAAGCGGTGCACGGCATTAAATTATTGGCATATTCTGAAAAACCTTTCGTTTTTAAAAAATTCTTTCTCTTTAATTTTTTATTACACAATGAATCTTTCCACTTTCTTAAGACGACCACATCTGAAAGTGATCACTATTTCTGAAAATGTAAATGAACATCGGGATTCTACCTCACCTTTGCAAGCTGACTATCTCCAAACACTGAAATTAGTATTTGGAACCAACTATAAGTGATCTTCTTAGAAAGAGTTCATTATATTTGCCTAACTTGCTTTGCGTAATACTTCTGTCAGATCGTTTTCATTTTGTTTGCAGTACTGAGAGATTAAATTCCATCTTAAATGTACAAAACTTTGATATCATCTCCGGCTGATTGCATTCATTAAAAGAAAGAAACCTATGTTAACTCAATTTCAGATGTCCAGAGCTTTCCTAAAATACCAAGTTCGATATAAATTTTGTATTTTTTACTTTATAATTATTTTTTTACTTGTGTCCATTTATTATTGGATATATAGGTAGGTAGATCCAAACGTTTTCTTTCTCACAAAATAAATCCCTCATGCAGAGATGCAATGGTAAAACTAAATGAAAAATTTTAAAGTTTCTCTAGAGAAAGCGGATGTGTCTTTTTCTGACTGTTTACAAAATGAATTAATACGCTATTTGTTTTGAAATATTTAAAGCAGAATATTGTTCTGCGTCTAATGTTTTGTACTAAACAAGATCTGAATCTCAAAGAAATGCGATAAAACTACGTATAACAGCGCTTGGAATAAAACAATGTGCATGCTGATTCGTCTCCTTCCTATTTTACAGTGAAAGAACTGGTAAAACCATTTCGCATGAGACAAGAATCCATAGAAGTTATTTTCGTAAATGTAGTCCATTGGTAGATATTAAAATAAAATAATATTTTTCATGTCCAGGAGGAAATACCGAACGAGAGAAGATTAAAAGTTAAGAAAGTGACATCAAGATAGGATCTATCTAAAACAACTCTTTTGCACATTCTACATGAACAGATTCTTTGCAAGAGAAATATCCAGACTTCTCTCAGTATTTCAAAGACAGAAATATATCAGTGCAATTCAAAAACACCAATGGGAGTTTAAGAAGCTTGACCAATCCTTCTTACAGGCCAGATTTAGCTTCAAGTTATTGTTATCTACTTTATAAAATGGAATCTTCCTTTCGCAAAAACACACTTGGCAATGATGATGGTGTAAAAATAGAAGTTATGGAGCACTATCGCTACAAACCTCCATATTGCTTTTTCAATGCGTAGAGTTTTACCGACTTTGGTAACAGTGAGACTCTGAAGTCTTAAGCGACTTTTCGGTATGTGTTGGAAATTAGAACAGAGATTTGGAAAGGGTGTAAAAGACTCTATTAATAACTCAGATAAATTAACAGAAGCACAACTTCTGCTTACAGAATCAGCCAGCATTTATGACTTAAATCAAAAGTAATGAATTGAACTACGCGCACGTTGGCTCAATATTGGTGTGACAAGCCTAATGGCGTGAATAACGCAACGCCGCAGGTACACTGCTCTCAAGAGAACCATCTACTAAAGTGACCTTCAGTAGGCGGAACACGCTTTGATTCTACAATCTATAATCTTCTTTTAAATACTATTTATTTCTACTTCATTTGAATAGTGTGAACTAGAAATTAGCCTTCTGATAGGAAAATAGAAAGCGAAAAAGGAAGAAAAGCTAAGTAGAATAAAATAACTGGCTATTTAAAAAATAAATGAATACTCTGTAAGGATCATGAAATTGCCAATTACACGATGTGAAAAGGATATTGTTGTGCACCGCAAAACAAGGTGCAAAAAGAAGGTGGTACCGGACAAAAATCTTTGTCACGCACCACTGTTAATTGGAGGAAAACGCACCTTTGCTAAGTACCGTGAAACACGCTAGCAAAGGTTACGTTACTAAATTTTGAAGTGCCGAAACAGCAACTAAGGAAAATGATGGCACCTTGAATCGGTTAGCCCTAAACGTGATCTAGTGAGTAAAACCCGGAAAGAATCATTCAGAGGAATGCATTGCGTTGTGTAAAAAAAACCAACCCTCTGGACAATCAAAAACAAAAACAATCCAAGAGCTTAGGAACACAAATAAACGAAAATAATTGACACAAACTAAAATAAACACTTCTTAAATTTCAACTACGTGTAAGTTTATTTAGAACTAGGTATGTATATGCAATGATAAATTATATAATATGACTACTCACTACTCTCCTGGGAGGTAAGGAATTTCAAGAAATTAATAAAAAATCAATACTTTTAAACATTAATAAACTCACATCCAATACAATTAAAATGTTCTTCAAATATGCTATTACGTAATCCATTAATTAACCGGTTAAACTACACACTCCAGTCACATTAATGTGACCATCTGTCAAAAGCCAGAATAACCACCTTTCGCAGAGCGGACTGCTGCGAGACGTGCAGGAAGAGAGTCACATAGGTCCCTGAAGGTGTTCTCTAGGATGTTGAGCCATGCCGACTCTAATGCCGTGGCCAGCTGCGCTAGATTACGCGGTTGAGGATCCATGGCGCGAACAACTCGATCGAGATGGTCCCACTGATGCTCGATTGGGTTTAAGTCAGGTGAGTTTGCTGGCCAAGGGAGGACGGTAAACTCATCCTGGTGCTCTTCGAACCACGCACGTACACTGGCAGCTGTATGGCACCTCGCATTGTCCTGCTGGAAGATGCCATCATCCTGAGGAAAAACAATGCGCATGTAGGGGTGAACATGGTCCGCAAGGACAGATGCGTACTTGTATTGATCCATTGTGCCTTCCACAATGATCAGTGAACCTAGAGAATGCCAGGAAAACATTCCCCAGACCATAATGCTCCCGCCTCCAGCTTGGACCGTTCCGGCAATGGTTGCAGGGTGGTTCCTTTCAGAGGTTTCACGCCTTATACGCCAACGTCCATCTGTCCGATGGAGCATAAAACGCGATTCATCCGAAAACGCAACCTGTCGCCACTCAGTGGACGTCCAGCTGCTGTACTGGCGTGCAAATTCTAGCCTTCGCCGTCGATGAACAGCAGTCAGCATAGGTGCACGAACCAGGCGTCTGCTTCGGAGGCCCAGACGCAGCAATGTTCGCTGAATAGTACTTTGGGAGACACTTTTGGTAGCCCCTTGGTTCATTTTGGTGGTCAGTTGCTCAACGGTAGCCCGTCTATCTGCCCGAACGCATCTCCGCAACCGTCGTTCGCCTCTGTCATCTATGGCCCGTGGTGCACCACATTTGCCACGTCGCTGATTTTGGACAGTCCCATTTTGCCATGCACGGTACACTTTTACCACGGCGGCACGCGAACAGTTCACAAACTCAGCCGTTTCGGAAATGCTTCCACCCTTGGCCCGAAAGCCAATGATCATGCCCTTTTGGAAGTCGGATAAATCGCTTCGTTTCGGCATTACGCCAACGATTGAAATGTTTTCCGAAGCCCTCACACACCCTTTATATACGCTCAAATGCACTGTGCTGCCACCTGCCTTCTGTGATTGGTTATTTAACTCTGACATGGAAAGTACGTGGTGGTCACATTAATGTGACTGGACTGTGTATTATGGAAACTTCCATATTGCGCAGCGATATACATAATAGCCGCCCAGACGGTACAGTGGTTAGGGAAGCAGACTGCAATACCGAAGGGCTCGGGTTCGAATCCCAGAGAAAGCATGTATGTAAATTGTCGGTCCCTTCATAGGAGGTAACGGTGGCCGCCTGTTAGGTACCTCCACAATAAATAGCCACCACTTCCGGCTTTAGGAGTGGTCAATGCCTAAAAAAAAGTTTAAGTGCCCGCCGTAAAAAAACAAAAAAAAATTAACTGTATTGCATTGACTGAGTTAACTTCAACCAAAAAGGATTAGATTTAAGAATTCTTACTAATATTCTGACATCTAGCTTTTACAGAGATGGAAGCATCGAAATCAGAGATCAAATTCTGGTGTTTAATTAAGTACTCTATTTCAAAACTTTAAGGTTACTTTTAAAATGCTGTAAAGTTTTTCTCTTTCAATTAAGCCAAAAATCTATTCCAGCATTATTCGTTTACGCATATTTTCACATAAAATAACTTATCTAAGGAAGCTTAAGTTCTGAACTTACAAATAATTCCTAGGAACTTATAAAAAAATCAACATTAAATTTCGCTTGAATGATGTGAATTCAAGCGAAATTTAATGTTGGGTTCGATATACGCAATCAGGATATTACTGCCGGTGAGAAACAGAGGAAAACGTAACTCCAATTGAAGACATCACTAACAGATGAAACCAGCGCAGTCAAACGGTACGGTCTCCCATGAAGGCGGATGATCTCGAAATTAGAAGGCTATCTCTGGAATCTTCGGTAATCATAGTAATCCCCTTCTTCCTGGATCAGCTGAAGATAGCTGAAGAAGTCAGATGAAATTTGGAACCAGCACCACAGCATCGGAACCTGTAGCAAAGCTGGAGGGTAAAAACGGTCTGAACGAGTCATGTATTACCATGGCGGTAACAGGACTGCGAAATTTAGGATGAGCATTACGAAACCAATAACGATGAAGCTTCACATAAGACAAATTGTGAGTTGAGCCGAAATTTAACTCTAGTTAAGACAAATGGATTCAGAAAAGTAGCCAGTTGTAAGAGACAAGTTCGTCCCGGAAATTTCTCGAGGAGCACTAAGTGGCAGACTCCATGATTACGTTAACTCGAGCAGAAGGCTCTACTCGCAGCAGAACCAAAAAACAGGCAAAGTAGCTATGAGGCAAGAGAGTGCTTCGAGTGCTGCACTCCGTTTTTAATCCCATAGACATCAACCACATTCCTCAAAATCTCCCTCAATTTTTGGACAACATCTTCTTCTAAACGTCAAGAAAAAAACAGTACGATAAATTTCCCTTTTTCCCTCAGTATTTCAAAAACGATTCACATGTTAAACCCCTATTTGCCAAGTTGACCCTGAAAAAGCAATAACCCCTTTTCCCGTGAAATTCAACCCACCGCAAGAAAGGAAACGGGAGCAACCTTGACAAGGATGCTACAAAAAATGACGATTTCAACCACCCAGAAAATTTAGCCAGAACTGAAGAATTTAAATAATTAATTGGGCATAACTCCTAATCTGATAAACGTAAATTAACGAACGTAGGCTCCTACGAAAGGTAACATTTTTCTGCTTAATTTATATAAATTTCAAACACAAGCTGTAATGTTTAGTATTTTTCAATACTATGCAAAATTCTGGCCTAATGCCGTTGTCTCCTCCCCCAAGTTAAGTGACGAAAGATGAAGAACATACTTTAAAGCTTTTCTTATACAATCCATTTCACAAAAAAAATGAATAACTAACACCTAAATTAAATAATATAACCGTTGCGTAGTCGAAATTTAGAATAATTGATATAAGTAATACTTTATTAAAAACTGCCTACACAACAATATCGAAGTAAAATGGGATCCTGTTGAAAAAGAAGGTATTAAAATTTTCATCTAGAAGCATCAGTCGGAAATTTCTGGAGCAACCTACTTATAAGTTTTAATTAAAATATTGCATATTTTTAAATAAAATATAAATAATATAATTAAATTAAATTGACCTAGTCTTCTGGTCCTGTAGTAGTTACGTAACAAATTAATCTCTTATTCTTCTATCTAGATGTAAAGTTAAAGTTTTCTTTCTTTGCCTTAATTAAAGTTAGTGTTACCTTAATTGTGACTGATGTGAATTACGGCTTACTACGGGATGAAAAGAAAGGAAAATGGATTACTCTTTTTCCCCGTCTCTAAATACAACGTTTGGTCTTCATAACTTCTGGTTTCCTTTTGCTTGCCTTGATTTACGTTAGAAATGACGTACCTTAGAATTTAAATGAATCTTTACTGCTGCTTTATCATTTCACAAGTCTTTATGTTTTTCAAAATAGTTCTTGTTGTATAAACAGAAAATAGTTTGTCGTTATCGGAGTTTGTTTCATCAATATTATATATGTGCGTTTCTCAGTACAGCTTAAAAGTCATTTTACCAGGACTCTTTAATGGTGTCATTTTATGCCAAAAGATTATAAATAAAATAAATTTCTAACAATAAGATGTTATATGTAAGATCTTATTGTAAGGTATTTCCTTCCTCCTTCCAGCATGCCCTTTCGAGGTGTAACGGTAGCACACTCGGCGCATATTCGAGAGGTCCAGGTTTGAGTTCCGGCGAAGGCATGGCTCATTTTTCGTGTCTCCTGCTTCAAAATAACCTAATGAATCTACACTATCATTAATTGATTTCAAATTTCTAACTCTACTTTCCGCGTATGTTATCATCTGCATCCAGAATAAAATCATAAATATGACGAAATTTTATATAATATCTAAATTGCAAACCTCTCTGTATACTTCTGATTTTAATATTATTCAAATTGTAATATAATTTTACATTATATTTATCTTTGTTTATATCACTTTATATTTAAAAAAAACTATCAGCTTTTAATATCTGAAGTTCTGTTTGAGAAGAGTTTTAATTGCGTTTAACAGCAATGACTTTTATGGATCAGCAGAAAAACTATATAACATGTTGGTATACGAATCCAAACAAATATTTGCATGTTTTTTCACATTTTAAAATTTGTTTAGAATGTTTAATGGTGAACACCTTTTTGTATTACTAGACCATAATACAAAGTTTTAAACTGTAAAGATGCTTTTTTACCCCTTGTATTATGCAGCTCAGTATTTTTAGATTAGAAAAGTATATTTTAAGTAAGGATTGCAACATGTTGATAATAGGCATTTAAAATAATCAATCTTAACATTTTCGCATAATACATATATATTTCTCAACGCATTCTTTCTTCTTCAATTTCTGGGGTGCAAAAGCAGCTCCTTCTATGTAAATATTTTTGTGAACAAAATATAGACATGGTTTTCTTTTTAAAAAAAAAGATACTTTTCTGAAAACCATATGAAAAATTTTAGAGCCCTTATTTGACTATGACGCTGTTTTGATTCCATTGTAGTGAGTTTTGACTCTTGAATGAGGACTCGATTCTTCATCTCTTTGCCCTCTCCCCATACTAAACTCAGATTCACTGCGTCAATATATTTTGCTTCGAGTTCTGTCACATATCACAAGAGCACTTTAATGAATGCGAACTGAAATAATAATACTAAAAATGAAATTAATTTCACTTATAAGAATTGAGAGAAAGTTAGAGTTTCTTGCGACTTATCGGCAGCGGTTAGCAGTAAGGCAAAGCGGACAAGAAAGCAGGTGATACGCCCGATTCGCGCGAAACTTTGACTATATTCTAAAGGCTCGTATTGCCAGATGAGGTAAAATGAAGTTCCTTTTAATGCCTTTGAATACTAAGTAAAAAGTGCTTGTAAACGTTACTACCTAAAAACGTAGGGAATTAGTCTAATACATCTAATCCACTATCCGCACACTAGTGATCATTAACATAATAATAATAGTCTCCTTACCGTTCCACCAGATATTTGGCACTGCAGACAACCCATATGAGGCGTGGATCTTTGAGTCCGTGGAAGAGTTCTGCAAACCGACCCGAAGCCGACCGCCTCAGCTTGTTACCTCTAACTATCCTTATGCTATCTCAGTATACTCGTGGAATGTGGAGAAATCCGGACATGAAAATATTAGTCCGTCGCGTAACCCACCTGCGGAGATGAATATTAAGAACCCAGTTCGTATTTAGTTACAGCCCCCAGAGCCGAGAATATCAGCGAATTGATCTCAGTCATCACAGTTTATTTTACTTCCCGGATTGTTTTCTTACCATAACAAATAGATACCCATCTGTTTGAAAAATAAAGGAAAAGGAAATCTGTCATTTTAATAAATACAGAGATACAGCTGTATGTCAAAATGAACTGTAAATATTCTCAAGTCCCCTAATTTTGTTATCCATAAAACCAACTGGGCTTTAAAAGTAACATCTTTCAACAATAATATCAAATAAAATGCCATTTCTAGTCCGCCTTGACCATTTTATCGAGTTAAGGTCCTAATCCTTTATAGCTGGATGCGAGCGCTCTCCGAAAAAGTAGGCAAGTACCAAGGGAACACGAAGAAACAACTACAGTAAACGGAATCACGTATCTATTAAAAGAAACAAAGTAATGAAAACCTCAGAAATTAAGATTGCTCGCTCCCGCAGTTTTGTTTCCCCCGTGGCCCTTAGCCTCTCCCATCCCCCAAACTTCTCCTTCAGTTTACGGAGCAGGTTAAGATCTTTACTGCTTCTGGCGACTCGAAACATCTTGCCTTTGGGTCAAGCGAAATCGATCCTCTTCGCAATGCAATGATTTATTCAAGTCCGGAAGTCAGATAATGGTAGGCGAAATGCCCGTGGAAAAGTAATAAAAACACTTTAGCAATTGCGTTCTCTGCCGGCAGGGGGAGCTGAATATAATAATCAAAGAAAAGGGGGAGGGAGGGTAGTAGCATTTGTTTTGTTGGGTTCCAGAAATGAAGCCCTGCTTTCTTTATTTTATTTTTCACTTTTTTTAAGAGCACACCTTCAGGTATAAATCTCGAATGCAATTGCCTGGAACGATGCTAGTGCGTGACTATATTGGAGCGAGAATTTAAAGTCTGGTTGTTGCCATTCCGCGCTGTCGTATTTTGCTCGCCCCTTATCTTTTCATATTTTATAAGTGCTTATTTTATTTGCTCCTATAAATGTTACTTCTCCCTACTTTGCTCCGAGCGCCGCTTTGAAAGGTTACGTAAAATAAATGGTAAAAAGTGTGTGTTTCATTACAACTGTTTTTATATCGCTTGGAGTTATGCAGTAGGGACCTTGAGCTAAAGGCCTGGGGAGTCCGTTTTTGTTGCCATTCTGCAAAGTGCATAAATTTGAAAGGTAGGCATATTCACCCTTTCCTGAAGGAAGACAAAGTTTATGGGATTCCACTAAACACAGCTCTCGAAATCTTTGGAACTAGCCCACTAGATCCACAAAAAGGCGGTGGATTGCTGTTCATTCACAAAAGGAAAGTTTCGTTCGTAAATCGTACTGATTGACAGTATTTTCATGATGAAAGGAGATATATAAATCATGTTGCATTATGGCATTCGCGATGAAGTTTGGGAGATAACATTAAGATAGGTGCATAGTATTCCCCTTTATAATACTATAGAAGTATTTCCCTTTCATTTTAATGATTATATATATATATATATATATAGGTATAATATACAAATGCTTGTCTTATCGCATATAATTGTGCGATCATGTTCCGAAACATATGATGACAAATAGTTTATTTTGAATACGGTCATACACATATGACCTTTTTTGGTAATATAGTATAAAGTTAAGAATGTTCTACTTTAGAAAAAGAATGCTACTATATGAATGAATTGGAATGCGAATGTTGCTATATTAGTGTATATTAAAGACTACTGTGTAAATACATTTGTATGATACATGATCGCTTCGTATTTACCGTATTCAAAAACTTAATACAAAAGTAAGGTAATCCAATATCGATGTGATGCAGCTTGGAGAGTTAAAGAAATACCGCAGACTGTTAGAATGTTTTTTTGGTTATTTATTTACTGGTGACTTACGTTAAGATGATTAAATAAGCAATATGAAGTGATAAAATTCTTTGAAATCATTGTATTTATGATTTGAACTGACTTCTTACCTAAAGGATATTTCAGATATTATAGGGATTTTATAATAGGGATTTATTATAGAGATATTTATGTTTATTATAGGGATTTTATAATAAGAATTTATTATAGAGATATTTATGTTTATTACAGGGAATTTATTATAGGAATTTTATAGGATATTATAGGGATTCCTCTTTCCTTCCTAAAGTTATGAGAAAAAATACGTAAAATTCTATTAATATATATCAGATAACACAGCCTTCAAAAGCATAGCATAATCCAATAAAGAGCAAAAATAATTACAAAGTGACTATAGCAGCGTGAACAAATTTAATAGAAGTAACACAAAGAAAATAGGGAAGGAAATATGAAAAATCCATTAAACTCCATTACTACCCTGCTTTCAGGCATGGATGACTGATTTTTCAATGGAACGTGATGATCAAAGGTTACAAATGGATTCCTAATCACGAATAGAGATCATAATATCGTTTTTTTTTCAAACATTTAATACCCCTCACATTTTCCTGTGATCTTTTTAAGTCTTCATCGTTAGCTATAATATCAACAGCTATAATATGTTTCTTGGAGCTCCAAAATGTTTCATGAATTAAAACATGGATTTAAGATGAACATGGATTGAGGATTTTCTCCTCCTGTCATTCCTTAGTTATTACTGAATCCTTTTGTTGTATACAACCTGAATTTCTAGTTTCTTTTCTTTTTTTAAAGGTTAGCTATATGTAACATGTAACTTGGAATGAAATTATATTTAAGCATAAAAAGGGCTATTTTAAATTGGATAAGCATTTTTAATCTATTTTTTGTTCAGAATTTTAAAACAAATATTTCATTAGAGCATTAATTGTTTTGATGTTGTTTGATATTGTTTTAATTTGTTTTTTATATTCTGAAAGAGTAAATGAAGAACTTTTTATTGAAGAATGCATGTTATTACTCGAATGATTGCGGCGATTATCATTATAACTTTTTTTTTGTCTTTACACATGAAAATAATTTTGGAAATAATTCGTTAAAATGGAGAATTATGCAGCACTTATATTTTTTTCTTTCAGAATTGAACAGTCTTGTATTTTTGGTATATCATAAGTATTTTATGTATTGCTATATATTTTACCAAAAAAGAAAACTTCGTTCTTTAAATAATTGCAAAAATGTTTCGAAATACTACCCAATTTTACATTTCTTAAAGTTATAAGGTTTATCCTAAGTTTATTAACAGTTATTTTAAGTTTTGCACCTTTCCTATCTTATTCTAATTTCAACTTACAATTTCCTGCCAGAATGTAAATTCAGAAACGCAGTTAATGCAAATGAGAAAGAGTACTATTTAAGTCGGGACTTCCCCGATTTCGAGAGAGAGAGTCTGATTCCCTGACTAGCGACTTCCGTTTGCCTTTTGGCTACGTCTCTCTTAGCTATTGCTACGCTCGGCCATACCTTAGGCCCTTGCTTGGCTTCGCCGACTTAATTAATACTTAGGGACCAACTAGTTATATTCTGATGCTTCGGCTATACCTTTCAAATAACTTAGTTAAGCTAATTTTATTTTAAATTATTATTATTTTAAGTTCAAACCCAAGTGGCGGCTTTGTGTAAAGTTCCAAGTAGGAACTGGCCGTAAATATACTGAAAAATAAAGGGTTGTAAACCCTCTTTAAGTCTTACGCGTTCTGTTCACACACTGAAGCGATTATTCGCTTGTTAGTGTTCGCGGGGTTCTAAGTTAGAACTTTAGGATTAAATAGTAAAACGCCACAGAGTATTCAAAATGCAAGGGGCAATCTGTTTATAAATTATCTTTAGCAATTTCCTTAGTAATTTTCTTTTCTATCTGCAGCAATAAGTTGATATACCCGTTTCATAATAGAACATTTTCTATACTTTATAGAATTTCACTTCCGTAGAAGCAAATTTCCAACTGAAGTATTCAGATGTAAAATATGAAACAAATGTGCCGCTTTTAAATTTACTTTATTAAAAAGTTAATTAATAAGTTAAGTTTCTAGTTATGTTTCTAGGCACATATACATACATTCATATTTATCCTCATCTGCACGTTTTCAACTGAAATTGATTTGTAAAGGTGTTCATAAAAATGTATATAATCTTTTGTCATGTATCAGTGTTTTATGAGTGCAATAACTTAAGAGCAGTCTTGCTTTAATTTTACATTATGTCTGTCACAGTATGTTTTTTTGTTTTCTTTATCTGTCCGTCTGTAATTTTCTATATATATTCTCAATTCCTTGTTTTCATTTCAACTTCTTTCTGTTTATTCTTACGTTGCCTTAACTTATATAACACAGAATTGTCATTCAGAGCTACGAAATAATAATAAGAAAGCAGTTCTGTAAGTTTTAGTATTCGCATTTTGTCACTATAATTTTTTATTGAATACCTTAACTTCAGAAGTCGGGATTGCTGGATTATAATTTCGATTTACAGTTCCAATCCATGAATTCAGTTTTAGAAGATTCGAATAAATTAACTAACTTTTAATTACCTTGCAAGCAACTTTGTACATTGCGCAAAAAAGAGGGGGCAGTTCTATATCTGCTGTTATATTAGGCCGATTGACGAAATTCAAATTTCGTTTTCATGTCTCCAAAGCGCGACTTAGGATATATATCAGATTTATACATCGCATTGTCCTAATATAGGCATTTTGACACAAAACGGAATTTTTCTGAAATGACATACCAATTTTCTCCATATTTTTTTACTACAGCTCTAATTATGCCTAAATGTTAAATTTTGTAAAATTTGATGCGAAATTTACGGAGAAATTCAAACATTTATCTTGGCTCATTTTTTTTAGTTTGCGCAGAGAATATTCACTTGGAGAATTTTTTACTTTATAGCAACCTATTTTCTTTTCGTTTTTTTAATTGTGCATGAGCGAAAAAAAGTCATCTTTCATTATTTTCAAATAATTTTAACAAAGTGCGTAAACCACATTTGGCGTCGTTATCGGTTATAACAAATATGCCTAATTTCAAAACGCGCCAGTATATAAATTCACGTATATCTTAGAAAATTTTGCATAACTCTGATTTTTTGCAGGTATGCTTAGAAATATATCTACTTTACGACGATGCACACATTTTATAGGTTATAACTCACATTATTTTTCGAAAATTTCTAAAAATTATTTAAAAATATAAATTTTAAAAATAAATCATGAAAAATGGACGAATTTCGTTTGGAATGAACCTAAATTTCGAAATGTGAAAGGAAAAATCAAATAATATAAATAGTTTGATAAAAAAGGAGATATTAATAAATATATTCCATATTCAATTAACATGGAGGAGCTAAAATTCTGAGAGCTATTTTTTTCAAATAAGTTTAATAAAAAAAGAGATACTAATAAATATATTCCAAATTCAATTAACATCGAGGAGCTAAAATTTTAAGAGCTAATTTTTTAAAAACTACGCGTGTGTTTTTTGCAAAACTTGCAGTTTTCCGCAGTGTACAAGCAAATTAAGAGTAATTTAATTTCATTTTTGTACTTCATTATAATCACTAATGAATAAAAAAGAAATATAACTGAAACCGCAATCAAAATCCTTTGTAAAAGACATCTTTTATGAAGTAACCAGTTAAGATCGTATTTTTAATCATCTTTCCGAGTTTGGAAAAATTGAAATCAACACCTGTAATCACATATATGATGAAAATATTACGAAATATGATGAAAAGGACATTTACGCCGTAACTAGACAGAGATAGTATTATGTTTTACGCTAAACTATGT
>KK121168.1:110044-144137 GCA_000611955.2 Stegodyphus mimosarum
ATATATATATATATATATATATATATAACAAAAATGCTGACAATTAAGTGCAGTATAGGGTACATAAAAACTGTCTCCCGTTTTGCGCTTGAGTAAAGAGAAAAGTGAAGCAGAGTTTTGAAACATGGAATATTTAATGTTATAGTTTAAATAAAGTATAATAAGTTTGCATTCAATATTATTTTTTTCAGTTCTTAATATAATTCAGTTTATGTAAATATGTCTGCAATAAATGCTAAAAATAATACTGCCAAATGGCGGCCGTTGTTAGCATCGACTTGACGTAATCTACCCATAATCCTTTTTAGAAATTTGGGTCCTTAATCTGAAACTGCTCTCCGGGTATTGGCTTTAAACTTCTACACGATGCAAGACTTATTTGCACGCACATTTTCTTTTAAGTAGCCCAGGGAAAAAAATTGCTGCCGTTCAGTACTGAATCGCGATGGCTAGTTTTATCGCTGAAAATGCTGAAACATTTGGTAAAGTGTCGAAGCATTAGGCGCATTCCGAACATGAAACAAATTTTTGTATATTCGTGCTGTCAAAATAATAGGGAGTTGATTTTCAAATTACAATCGAACAATTTTTGTGCTTTGCTTGGTAGTAAGCATTCTCATTATAAAAAAAATCTCACATATAAGTCCTTAAAATGAGAAAATACAACGCCAAAAAAGTTTGTTATTGTTTAAATCATAATTATAAGTATTCCATGTACGTAAGTAAAAATTAATAATACAGACTGAATGCTTCTTTCCACCGCTGCATAATGCTAACAATAATTCTCCTGACTTTATCCGAGAGAGATATTCATAACTTACTGATGCATAACCAATAAATTACCTCGAGGAACAGACATATACTAAAGATACATTTCACATTATTTCCTTTAGGTAAATAAGTGTCATCGTGTATCATAACACGTGGATAATTTGCATGCACAGTGCAAAGCTATGATTACGTAAAGAGCCTTGTGACAAGTAACGCAAACCCACTTCAAATGAATGTTTACCTTTCAATAGGTCACATCTTTATTTAGCTCAAAAACGCTGTCAGTTAAGGCTAGAATCTAGTCGCTTGATGATTGTCGTGTCATGAAAATAACTCGGAAATCGTTTTTCAACGCGGAAAGGTCTTCCTCTCCGCGCATACTTTGTCTTCATTATATATTGATTGGTAACGAATTATTTTATGGCCGAAAAACATGTTGATACAAAATATTAAAAATGGGTGATATGGTAGATAGGCAAGAGTTCAGTTTGCCACCTTTCCTTCTTGAATTAAACTGTGGTTAGTAAGTAGAAATTTAGATGTCTGCTCTTGGTTGTTTATGTAGGCTTATGTTGCATTAATTTACACTTTTTTTTGTTTTTAAACACTATTCGACGAGATAGAAAACTTTAAATACATTTTGCTATTAAATTACCTTGTTTAAATCTCCTATGCTGTGAAAGACTTATCATTTTAACTTACCACTTGATATTTGAAATTCCAAGAACCACAGAAAAGAGATGAAATTAAAGTAAAAGATTTACTAACGCGAGTACTTACAAGGTACAAGGCATTTCTCCCACCTTCTTGGCATTCCTTCGTGGTGTAGTGGTCAGCACGCTCGGCGCGTATTCGACAGGTCCGTAGTTCGAGTCCCGGCGAGGGTATTGCTCATTTTTCACATATGCTGCTAGTAAATAACCCAATAACTCTACAATACAACTAAAACCTAACAAAATTTAGCTTTCGCTCTTTGCGGAATTTTGAGAATACGAAAGCTTTAAATATTTACAATTCAATCAGCAAGTTTAAATGCACCCGGATCCAATTATTCTTGGTCTGTATGCATAAGCGCTAGCAAATATCAAAAGCCAATCAACAAAGCCTGATCGGAAAATAAGAGGAAGGTTCATGAGAAAAGCTGCTTCTTAGAGTAGTTACCAGTACTTTCTTCAATTATTCTTTCTTTTTTCATTTAAATCCATATTTAATTTCTGGTAAAAGTAATGGAGAAAACAGAAATTACCGCAAAAAATGAAAATAAGAATAATGTACAAATATAAAAAATAAATGTCACAGTTATTTTATTGAAATTTATTGTGCCTTAATTGAAATACTAGTTTTTACTGTAGGCAACAAATTCATGATTGCTATGATTTAAAATTAGAAATTTTTAACCAAGTTTAAGGAGGAAAAAATATATTGTCTATCAAGCAGCTTTAGAGGCATAACTAGGTTAGGACAGAAACAAAAACACATTCTTACAGTCCTTTGAGTTTTACTTTTTATTAAATACTAGCATTGCAGCCGAAATACCGTTTCGAAGAGAAATATACCTATTAAAGACTTTATTAAAGATTGGAAAGAAAACAACATTTACGGGAGAAAATGTATTCATGTAAAAATATTGAACTACTAGTATAGTTATCGAAACTTAAATTAGAATTTAAATAAGAAATTTTAGAAGGATAGCTACTCTAAATCGAAATTAAATAAGAAAACTAGACGTTTTTCTAACTCTACTGAATTATTAAATTATTGCCCAAAACAGACAAGACAAAATTAGGACAAATTTTCTTCTATGCCTATAGCGATAAATACCTACTCAGCATTTACTAAATGCAACTTACTTAAAGCCAATAACTGATAACGATAAAAAATGTATGCTAATGAAGATAAAAGACGTTTTTAAATATTATATGATGTTTAACAAAATCAGAAAATGTGATCCGTGATATTTTAATCAATAATTTATACAAATATAATATTTTATACAAATAATATAATATTTTATACACATATTGTTTGTATTTGAACATATCGTTGTATTGATCTTTAACTTAAAATTAATTATTTAAGCATTAACCATAGATGGACTAAAACACTGAATAACTTTAAATTCGTAATATCACTGAGGAATACAGTCTTTAAAAATGAATATTTTTTTTAAAAGCTGAAACGTAATCGGCTTTGAAAATACACTGAATTAAGTTAAATATGAAATGAGCATATTGTACTCAAATGGCGATAAAACAAAGGAAACATACCATAAAATATAAGTATAAACAAAGGGCGTATGCGTATCCTAACGCGACATAATTTGCTCTGTATTACACAAATATCTATACACGAATGGTTTAGTAAGAAGTTAGATAGGAATAACCAACGTCGCAATCAATAATAAATCACCTAATGTGTAATTTAAATGAAAGTTGTCAAACTTGTGTAACTTTCAGAAACTTGAGTTACTGGCGAGCGGTTAACATAGACATTTATTATTAGAAGAATAGAAATCGTGGGTGTGGCGAGAAAAATATTATCCCAACCAACTGCCACCTGTGGGAAATAAATTATTGCTTTCAAAATGTGAATATTATACATGAAAGAGCAGATCGAACGCGTCTCCTTTGTCATCTGTAGTTTTCACAGCATGAAAATTCACGAATGACTCGAATTCTGTGCCACAGAATTACCGCAATATTCGTATAGTACTCTCAACTGTGTTCGATAAATTGGGCAGCATTACTTCCATGATGACTTTTTCAGAAACAACAAATGAAATTAATGCTTTTATTTATGCAGCTTTATGTTGCTTCTTAAAAACAGGCTCATGCATTCAACAGCAGTTCTTCAGCAATTATTTTTAAACACATTATCATAATAGATTTCACTCTTTACGCCATTGCAGAGGTACACTGTGCAAAATAAATAAATAAAGGAATGGGACAGTTCTATATCTCCCGTTCTACTGGGCCGATTGACGAAACTCAACTTACTTTTTTCATGTCTCGAAAGCGTGGCTTAGGATATGTATTAGATTTACATATCTAGCATTGTGCTAATATAGGTATTTTGACACAAAATTGGATGTTTTCTGAAATGACAAGCCAATTCTTTTCCATATTTCGATTCTACGACTCAAATTATACCAAATTGACAAGTTTTGTAAACATCGGACGAGAAGTTTTTGAAATATCAGCTCTCAGAATTTTAGCTCCTCAGTGTTAATTGAATTTCGTATATATTTATTAATATCTCTTTTTGTATTAAACTTATTAGATTATTCCTTTCTATTTTTAAAATTTGTATTTTTAAATAATTTTTATAAATTTTTCGAAAACAATGTTGAATTATAACCTATGACATTTTTGCCGTCATCTTAAAGTACATGTATTTTTAAGCAAGCTTGCAAAAAATTAGAGTTTTTTTATTCAAAATTTCCTAAGATATACGTGAATTTAAATTTTGGCGCGTTTTGAAATTTGCCGTATTTATTATAAGCGATAATAACGATTTACGCACTCTGTAAACATTATTTGAAAATATGAACGATGACATTTTTCCGCTTGTGTGCAATGAAAAAAGGGAAAGGAAAATAGATTGCTATAAATTAAGAAGTTCGCCGAGTAGATTATTCTTTTCGCAAACTGAAAAAAAAATCCGCCAAGATAAATTTTTAAATTTCTCACCAAAAATTAAAAAATTTAAAATTATATAATTTGAGTCGTAGAATCGAAATATGGAAAAATATTGGCATATCATTTCAGAAAATATCCGACTTTTGTCACCCTGTTAGGACAATGTTCTATATAAATCTCATATATAACCTAAATCGCGCTTTCGAGGCATGAAAAACACAATTTGAATTTCGTCAATCCGCCCACCAGAAAGGAAGATATAGAACTGTTCCCCCCTTTAGTACAAAGAGGCTTTGTCCCTGAAGGACTATTGTTTTCGTTTTGCGATTTTGCGTCGAATCACTGTGAATGTCCGTTTCACTTTTCAAATTGTTGCCACCAAATATTATGACCCTATATTATATTTGAAGAAATTAAATAGTGAAGAATCTGCATAAATGTACGTATGTTTCTCGGATTGTGATAAAACGACAGTACCTAGAGCCATCGAATTTTGAATGACGTAATCCTACTGCGAATATAAGCAACTGGAAGACCAAGTTTGAAATTTGGAATTTGTTTTATTATCGATTTCATATTTTTTAAAACTTAACGAATTTTTGATTAACAATCTCAAGGATTTCAAAGCGAGCAATGGCAACGTTGTACAGAAAAAACATTTTTTTTTTAAATTTCCAGCGCGCGAGATTGTATACCTCAAATTCTAAAGATATGCCCAATTTAAAATTATTTTGTGATATTTCTCTTGAACTGAATTTTATGGTTTAAGTGCGAAGAACATGATATTTAATGAATAAAGGTATCACACAAAAAGTTAAAAAAAGTCCTTTTGGACGCCATTTAAAATCTGAAACCTTTCAGATTTTGTCCCCCGCAGTGTACATCACACATGTATTCTAATTTACGTTATATATAAGAACATTGTTTTCTGATCCCACATCATCCGGTAAACGTTTGGTATCACTGTCTTATACGCTACCGTGACAAAGATGCTACCATCTTTTCCTTTCCGAAAATAGTCTTGATCAACTGCATCTAAGATATCCATTACTTCAAAATATTTCTAAGAGATACCGAAGGTGAGATTTCCCCATTTAATAATACCCACGCATTTTATCCAGGCTATGCAAGATCGATATATTCACTGTTTGTCTTCCAGTTACCCCCCATGATGTTATGTTTCTGTTTTATATGTTTTAGGCATGTTTCTGCCTTGTTGGAAGAGAAATCAATGAGGATTTGTCGAACATAATGATAGGTTTTCAGAGATGGTCTGTAATTCTGATACTACTGGAATTATCACACATTAAATCCTTGTGGTAATTTTTCCTCCATATAAATGATAGTATGGAAATCATATAAAAATCAGGCTACGAGCATTACAAGAAAATAAATCATAACAGCTGAAATATATAAAGCAGTAAAGCAATCTCTCATTGAAGTGTCATAATTCATGACAGACATTTAAAACTAGATGTTCATGGGCTTCTACAAAGTACAATCATTTGCAATAGAGGTACCAATAATAATTCTAATGCAATTAGAATTAAATCCTCTGGAGAGTTGGCTATTTGGTTTCGCGAATATTTTATTTCACTTCTTACGAGGTAAAAACTTAAGAATAAAATATCCAATAGAAGTATTTAAACAATGAGTCAGGGATTATTATAGTATAGCTTTCTAGATCGCAGTTTCCTATGAAATATTTTCTCTGAGAAATTCCTGCCGGATTATTCATTGGTAAAGGTAAGATTGCTTAACGTATGTTCTTGGTTTCTGTCAGAATATGGTACCGTCTGCATGGAAGAAAGAATCTCAAACTAGTTTGATTCTTTCATTTTGCCACGAACTCGACGATGATTATTGCTTGTTTCTTTGTAAGTCCAATAGAATTAAATTCTTTAGAATTAAAAACTCTATTATCCCTTAGTCGCTTGTGCAATTATGACGAAGTGGCCTTACTGACAATGGTCTTAATGGTGTTACTTACAATGATGTTACTTAAAATGTTGTCAGTGTGAATGACTTTCGTGGTTATCATGTAATCTAGATAATTAGCCACTTTAAATGGCTATGTTTTGAACATATTTTTTTAACGGCGGGCTCTTAGCCTTTTTAGGCTTTGGTCACTTTTAAGGCGAGAAGCGGTGGTCATTTTGTTAGGGAGGCACCTAATAGGCGATACCGTTACCTCCTATGAAGGGACAGACAGTTTACATCCATGCCTTCTCCGGGATTTGAACCCGAGCCCTTCGCTATGGAAGTCTAACAACTTCCTCGCCTGGGCGGCCTACGTTTTGAAATGGATACTTCTTCATTATAAAGTACAGAATTTGTTCTTTTAATCAATTGCAAACTGTTCATTTTCAGAAGATTCAAAGAAAAACAATACGACACAGAATAATAATATCAGCATATCTAGTCTCGTTTTTTCAGTTTTTTATTTGCCTCTATAAACAATTAATAAATTGGAGTATCATAACCTTAAAATTTCAGTAAAATTTTCCAAAATTAAATTGTACATTTTTTTCCGATTGTTAAAATACATGTATATGATGAAGACATATTGGTAACTCAGTTTGATTCCTCATTTTTCTTAGTTGAAATATAATGATCTCATTAACAAAATTTCATTCTGTTTTAGGTTTTTGTTAGAAGTGAAAGGCAATATATCTTTATCTGTGAATGTACAATGACTGAAGCCCCACATGGAATTGTAATCAAATGTTTCTTAACTTAAAAATAACATTTCATAAAACACTTTTACATGAAACCAGTGTACCAGTGTTACCCGATACATGAAACATAATTTCAATTTCCTATACATTTCAAGCATTTTTCCTCAAATTTGCATACTAAGAAGAAATTTTGGAATTAGAATAGCTGTGTTAAACTCAGTTGTTAATTTTGTTAGATTAATAAAAGAATTTAATTTCTTCAGGATAAAATGCTGAAAACTTTCGAATTTCTCAGGCTATTATTTTCAGCCTACCTACGTCAAATCTTTCGATTTCTGGAAATCTAAATACTGAACTTCAATTTATATCTGGGAGCAATTACTATGATGAGTTTCAAAACTAATAATATAAATTATCTAGTTTAGAACACTGTAGAATATAATTAGAGAATTTCCGGAAGGACATAAATTTTCTGATACCATAATGGCTAATGACAAGCAGAGATGTCGTTAGCCATCAGAAGCTTCCCAAGTTTCGTCCTTTTCAGCGTCTAAACCGGAACCTTTACTTCCCTAAGCTGAATCTTTTAATGTAATGAATGATTTATAACTTAATGAGAAATTATTTTAAATCTAAACTTTAATCTAATGATGTATTTTTAACTTAAACCTTCTGCGTTATTTATTAAATTCATGGTAGAACAAAGAAATCAATTTAAAATTAGACTACCCCCCCCCAAAAAAAGGCAACTTTGAAATAGAAATTTTTTTGCAAAATTTGTTTGTTTCTAAATTGAGTTTGTACCTCTTCAAAGTGGATGTATTTTCTTCCAGTGGCAGGCAAAAGCCATTATAAGCATTCGCCACTACTACGCCGGAAGTGGTGGTCACTTTATATAGAGGCACCTAATGGGTGGGCCGCGTTTGCGTCCTATGAAAGGATAGAAAATTTTCATCCATGCCTTTTCCGGGATTCGAAAATCGGCCATTTAGAATAGCATTCAAAGTCAATAACTACTTTCCAGTCTGGGTGGCTGTCAAAGGTGATGTAATAAAACCAACAGCAATCAATTTTTTACTAATTTTAAATTCTACAGAAAGTTTAGGTATTTTTTGAAAGCAGGAGACATGAAAATGAGCAATGCCTTCGCTGGTACTTGAACCACGGATCTCTCGAATACGCGTCGAGCGTGCTGACCACGAAGGCATATGCCAAGAAGGCGGGAGAAATACCTTAATATACTCCCCCTTTTAAAGGGCGACTGTGGTTTTGGGGACCCATTCGACAAATTCTGGTAGTGAAGAATCATCATCCACCACCTTTTTAGTTCAGGCGCCACTGTAGATTTTATTAGGTATTTTTGAAGCAGGAGAGATGAAAAATGAGCAGTGCCTTCGTTGGGACTCGAACCACAAACCTCTCGAATAAGTGTCGAGCGTGCTGACCACTATACCAAGAAGACGGGGGAAATACCTTATAATTCTCCGTTGATGTGTTTCTCCTCCAATAATGCGATGTGTTTCTTGCGATCGACCGATATTTTCGAGAAATTTCTTGCTGTTTCGTAGTGTTCCGCTGTTTTTGTTACTTGAATCGTTATTTAATTGTGAGTGTGAATATTTTTGTTTTTACGAAGCTGCTGAAGATTTATTTTTGCATTTCTATTTCTGCCGATTTATTAATTTCTGATTTAATGCATTTGATGTTTAATGACTTTTTGAAATTTTAAAAGTATGTTCCATAATTTAGTTTCCTTAGAAAGGTTATTTTGCTGTTAGTGTACTTACTAGTTCCTGCCCTTTGCACAATTTTTTATGACTTTTCCGAGGTTCGGAATCTAATTTAACGTCTACTGTTTTATGCTGACAGTGCTGTTCTACACCTTTGTGTTTTTTTTTTCCATTTAACAAAAAGAAAAAAAAATCTGAAATCCTTCAGATTTTAAAGTACGTCCAAAGGGGCTTTTTTAACATTTTGTGTGTTACCTTTATTCATTAAATATCATATCCTTCGCACTTAAACCATAAAATTCAGTTCAAGAGCAATATCGCAAAATAATTTTTAAATGAGCATATCTTTAGTACTTCCGATACACAGGCTGGGGCGCTAGAGATAAAAATGTTTTTTCTGTACAACGTTCCCATTGCTCGCTTTGAAATCCTTGAGACTGTTAATCAAAATTCGTTTAAGTTTGACAAAATATGAAGTCGACAATAAAACAAATTCCAAATTTCAAATTTGGGCTTCCAGATGCCCATATTCGCAGGAGGATTACGTTATTCAAAATTCAATGGCTTTGGGTACCGTTGTTTTATCACAATGCCAGAAACATAGATACATTTATGCAAATTCTTCATTATTTAATTTCTTTAATTAATTGTAATACAGGGCGATAATATTTGGTGGCAATAATTTGAAAAGTGAAACAAAGCTTTTAGTGAATCAACGCAAAATACCAAAACGAAATCACTAATTCTTCTTAGCAAATTGCCTCTTTGGACTAAAAAGTCTCTTTCTCAAAAAGATGGGCCTATGTTTGAACACCTTACAATTCAAAATAGGCTTATTCTACAGCAATCTAAAGTTGCTTTTTGCCTAATATTAAATTCTCTATTGAAGTTACATAGAAATCATAATGTGTGTAATCTTAGTTACTCAGTTGTGGCGGGAACGCAAAAATACGTTGTGTTCAAATTAGTGATTTACAATCGAATCGTATAGTTAAATAAAAGTTATCCGCAGTTGGTTAAAGCTTTCACAGAGTAGTTTATGAGAAGACCACTGGGGTCGATCTGCGACAGAAGTCTGGAAACTGTTACTCCAGTTATCTCGATAGCTTCCTTCAAACTCCTGTATCACGCAGAAGAACGGAAATATGTTGTTATACTTTGCAATGAACATTAATGTAGTTTAAGATAAAGTTTTAAAATATTTTAGCCTAGTTTTCAAAACTTTTTTTAAATCTTTCACTGTTAAATTTGTTTCACGTACTATTATCTCAAAATACTATTTACGGTTAATTTATGTAGATATAAATTAAAGTTTTATCGAATATATCAATAATAATTCTTACATCGCTAGCTCAAAATGTCATTCATCAGATATCGGTCGTGTTGTTTATTTTAATTAACAAGTTATTTCTTATGTTAAACCTTTTCTACACTTCTTTTTCCATCAGCTCCGGCAGAAATGCAAATTAAGGAAGTTTATATAGCAAAGGGGAATGTAATGCTAGTGAGTGAGTATTGTTAACTTCAGTCGATAACGTTATAACTAACATATTTCGTCTGCACTAGTAGCAATGAGTTTTGATGAATTCTGGCCTTTTATATTATTATATCTGGCCTTTATTCTGGCCTGCGTCTTTAGGCTATAGTTTAAATGAATAAATAGGGTCTTTAATAAAAGGCTTTAAATACGCTCTTCAAGATATTTAGATCATCTTCATTTACGATCGTAACGTATGTCGTTATCCGCACAATATGCACTTACTTATTTTATATTTTATATACTTATTTTATATATTATTATAATATGCATTTATTATATGCAATACTTATTTTCTCCACCTCATTTGAAAATGTAGTCTTCATTCGTGCGGTATTCACAAAGCAAAATACGCTGAACAAAACTTAAAAGGATAAAAAACAAATTTGGGTATTCTAACATCTTCCACAACTGTCGTTACCATAGTTACGAAGCAAGAAAGGAGGAAAGGTAACCTTGAAGCGCCTTATCTTAAGCGACAAACTATTATAATATTGCTTGATCCGGAGCCGGGTTATTAGTCTCTAATCTACTATTTAATTTATAAACATTTCAAGTATTTCTGTATTCTCAGACTACAAAAAGCTATTAAGTGTCGTTAATATTATAATTTTGTACTATAACTACTATATTTGATTTTATTATTATCATACTCAGGTTCTTTTCTTCTGTCCAACCGGTATAGTAATTAGCGTCTCTGACTCCCTTACCGAATCACCCAGGTTCGAATCCCGGAGACGGCATGGACGTTTGTAAATGTATAGTGTCCGTGCGGCATGAGGGCACACTAAATATGCGGCGAACCGAAAGTCATTTCGAGAGGTTAGTGGTAGGGGAGAGAGGGGTCCGCCCTCGGACCCGTCCCCCTGATGTGCTCTCCATCAAAATTGGGGGACAGAACTCAGCAAAATCTCACTGTCATCTGTAAGGTTCTCAAGGCTGCTGCCAACCACAGGCGTATGTTGCGCTCCTTGGCCACGAGAAATTTCGTGGGCTTGGGCTGAGCAACAACAGTTTCTTTTCTGGAATGCTAAAGTAAATTCGTCTGCACTCTCAGATGGTTAAGCAGACAACTTATAGAAATTAGGTTTTATCTTCACAGTATACTGGGAATTTTTTCAGCAAGATAATACTCATTTCTAAAAGGGTATCGCCTTTTGAAAGTTTTTCACTAAGAAACACAGTGCATTTATTGTTCACGCTCTGCTTACAAGTAGAACTAGATCTGTGAAATTACTTTTTTATGTCCTAAATCAAAATGTCATTTAATGGTGTTGTTTTGATGACGGACCCGTCATCTAGGGGAAAGAAACCGGAAAAAAAAATTGTCAGAAGAGTTTAATCAATTCTCTTTTAACTACTGCTGGTAATCAGTTTATTCATTTTGTTAAAGTGCAATGAAGTACATAGATTCCAGAGAATTTGTTTCAAATAATCGATTGGTAATTTATTACTGTGATTCATTATCATTATTTAATATCGGTTCTTGTTTTCTGATTGTTCATATCTGTAATATCGAAATAGACAATTTACAAGAGCATTAAAGAAACGACCTAAAGATTTATTTACACGACATCATATAAGTAAGTAATATCCTTTCTCAGAAAGGTTTTTATGTATTTTAGAGGAAAGAGCGCACTTTCGTCATTGTTAGTAGTAGCATTCTATGCTGCCATTCATAAAGTGATACATTTAATCAGCATTTATTGTATTGACGTATAAAATAATTTATTATTCTATCTTTATCTCTCAGATTTTATTCTGCTTTTTCTTGCAAAGAACTTGCTCATTTGTAAAATAAGAAGAGAAGAAACACGTTTTGATAACTCTTAACTTCCCAAAATAATCTGTAAGGCGTGATAAGGAGAGCAGTAATTTTATCACGGAGAGCGAAGCAAAATTCCCAAGGCCGTCGCGGAGTTAAGTAGGGAAATTCGCGAAAGTTTCATCTCCTGTGATTTATACTCTAGTAGTTTCGCGAAATATTTCGACTGGAGATGAATTGCATTACCCTTTCGAGTTTTGAGACTATATACCAGAAACAAAATGATAATGCAAATAACTGGTGTGTGACTAAGTAACAATTATATTACACCCTTTTTAATTGGAGTGGATAGCTAGATTACGGCCAAGATCTAGGACTGTATGCTTAAAGGGAAGGATGTTCTCATTAAGGACTTTCTAACGGAAATTGTCCTGAATTTCATAAGAAGAAACCACAAAGAGGCCCATGCAGCCCGCCCGTTCGCTGCGATATGAACTTGGGTCGAACTTTCAGTCTTCAGCGATTTTACCGCTGGCGAGACCCTTTTTAACTGAAATTGACAATCAGATTCTGGGAATGCAATCAGTATTATTATTTTGCATCAGTATTACCATTTAATTGAACGGTAATTGTTGTGCGTTGTGACTTGTGTCATCAAAACAAGCCCACAAAATTCATCGTGGCAAGAAGAGCAACATTGTCCCTGTCGTTGGCAGGAGCCTTGAGCACCATACAGGTGACAGTACGAATTCGCTCAGTTCCGGCCAATTTTGATGAAGAACACCCCGGGAGGACGGATCTGAGGGTCTTCTACCCTCTTCCCCTACCAACAACCTCCCGAGGAGACTTTCGGGTCGACATATATTTAGAGGGCCCCCACGCCACAAAACCACGCTATATTTACAAACACCCAGGCTTTCCCGAGGATTGGAACCGGCCCTTTGGTATCGCAATAGACTCTCCTACCACTATACTCCTCCCTTACCGCGGGAAATCTGATTTATGCGAAATACTAGAAAATAACCTAAAATTCGGAAAATCGATTCAATTCGAGCCGCGATAAATTTATTGCGATAGTAATAAATTATCAAAAATATTTTAATTCGGTGGTCGCAAATTTAAATTGCAATAGGGCTAAATGCACAATTTAAAGGCAACCAGTGGGGTTGAATTCTGTTTAACAAAATGAAAAGTTTTTTTAAACAAAATAAAATTTTTTAAACTTCAAAATTTTTAAATTAAATTTCAAATTTTATTTACTAAATATTAGTAAATAAAAATTAAATAAAAGTAATTACCTAAAATCTAAAAGTTGGCATCTGCAAGAAATTTTGGCTGATTACATTTTGTAATTCAAACGTTCTGACAGTTAAATATTAAATTTTCAGACTTTTATTCACATAATTCTAATACGTTAAATACGACATTTATTTCACATAATTCTAATATATTGAATATGACATTTATTTCACATAATTCTAATATGCTGAATGAACCATCAATAACTTAATTAAACCAAAACAAAAAATTACAAAAACTTCCCAAGTTGGACAAAACTTGATAATAAATAATGGCAACCCATTACCTTTCTTTTATTTATTAATTTTTCACATATAGAGAAAAATGCATATATTTGTATGTAAGTAATTATAAACAACTATCTTATGCCAAGTGCGAATAAAAATTAATCAAATCTGTATCTTTCAATCCTTTAACAAGCTTTGCATCACAGTGTAAATTATTTAACTCCATTTGTAGATTTTTCTAGGACGTTAGTCAAGTTCATTTTTTATAATGAAAAATAATTTAAACTGAACTTTAAATGATTAAATTCCTAAACGTTTTCTTTAAAGTCTTGCCATAAAAGTTAATGTTGTAATAACGTTAATTAATTTACGAGAAATGTATTAGCGGGCCATGTAGAGCTGCTTTGGGGCAGCATGTGGATCGTGGTCCGTCAGTTCGAGACAACAGCTTTAATAGATAAAATAACGAATACAAATGGTACTAAATCTATCGCTGCACAATGCATTCTATGATATTTAAGGAGTTAAGTGGCTATTAATTTACAAAATGTACACGATGACAATAGCCTACACATACTTGAAGAGTGCAATCGCACAGCAGTTAAATAATTTATGTCTAATTCGATAGAACTGAGCACTCTAACGCATAAATTGATGAACTTCAACTAAAACGATCTTGATTTTGGTCCACATCCCCCTCATATGAAATAAGCGAGACTTTCTCAGTTCTTGATTAGATTTATTCATTTAACATGCACAGAATAATGTTTCCGGGTGTCAAACAGAATAGTTACTAAACATTTACGGTTAGATTTCGAAGTCCGAAGTTGTATTTGCGATAGCACCATTCCGTTTTAATGAGCACGAATATTTATGGACCATCGTTGCAGATTTGGTCTCTCTCGCAAGGACTGCTATTACCGACTACAATATATGTGTGACTGAATGCTGTATGTGTGACTAACGCTGTATGTGTGGCTGCCGTACTTTCGAAACTGGTTGTAGGAAAGAGGATTTTGCAGATGAGTGATAAGTTGGAAGGATTTAAGTTTATCTAAAAGCTTGCTCAGCTTTGAATTTAGTTTAAAGACGACAAATAAATATAAACTGTTAGTTTAGAAGTTTGTTCTTGAAACGTTTGACATTATATCGTTGCGTACGTACAAATTCGTAACAGACTGAATGCATAAGTTCGATAAAAAGTTAATGACATTTATTCTTATCACAAGAATTATACCAAAACGTTGGATTTGTCCTCAAAGATATTCGCACAGTATCACAATATCTCGCAATATCATCAGCAGCTGTATTTTAAACCACTAAAACGTTAAATAGAACGCAATCCAAAACGCAGAGAAAGCTAATCCGATCTCACCGCGAAATCGCTACAATCAACAACAGCAGTTACCTAAACAACTCCTACGGAGCAAAGACGTTTCTCTCCGCCTTTTATAGCTTTTTATATCGGCCACGAGAGACAGATCTACAGAGGCTGTTCGCACATTTTTTTAGACGATTTTGCTAAACGGTAATAAAAAAGCGTTTGCTGCAAAAGAAGTAATTGTAATTGTACTATGTTTTTAAAAGTCAAAATTATCGTCTGTGGCTGGAAAGTTTTATTTTTATTCAAAATGGCGAATTTAAGAAAGCAGTGGTTCGAAGGCTACATTGACGCTCTTTCCGAAGAGAAATATGCATATTCTGTTACCCAAAAACAATGTGAGAGTCATAGTTTTGTGATATCTAAAGCGTCGATAGGTAATATCATCTACAAGAAAGGAAAAAAACGTCAAATTAGAGCCTCAAGTGGGACAAAAATTCCAAACAAGTATCCGAGGAAAAAACGGACATCTTCGACTATTGCAAAGGTACGTTGCTTAATGTTAAAAGAAAATCCCCCTAGTCAAAGGACAGTTGCAAAATCATTAAAATGCTCGGTGTCCACTGTAAACAAAATGATAAACGTTGATTTAAATCGAAAGCGAAAAAACGCAATGTGCATCGTCTTCTTCCGAAGCATATCGCTCAAAGCTGGACACGCTTTAGAATTCTATATGAGAAACACTTATCCGAAGAATAATGGAAAACAATTGTCACAATACATAAAACATGGGTGTATTTAAATCATTGTAACAAAAACAAAAGCCATTTATTATCATAAAAGGGGAGGAAAAAATTAAGTACATGGTTCAAGGAATCGAAAGAAAGTTTTTCTAAGGGATTCGTGATGGTTGCTGTTTTTTCTTATAATGGAGAGTTAAAAATAAAGAGAGTGCAAAAAAATGTCAAGATTAACTCCAAATACTATCAGGAACATATTTGATCGCCAGTTTTTCTGAATGAAATACCATCGCTTTACCCACAGTGTCATCAATCTGCGAGACTCCATTGGGACAAAGCTAGCAGTCACACATCAAAATCCACTGTAAATTTCCTAAAAGAAATGGAACAAAAAACTGCTATCGAGGCCATACTCTTCACTGATATCCCTACTAAATCTCCCGATATGTCACCTATGGATTTTTGTGTTTTCGGACTTTTAAAAACCGCATTATCCAAACGTTGTCCCAAAACCCTAACAGGACTCTGGAAAGCTGTTCGGGAGGAATGGGATAGAATACCTCTTCTGACACTTCAAAAGGCATTATTATCCTGGAAATTGCGGCGTCGAAAGGTAGTTTAGAATAAGGGATGTCAAATAGAACATTTAAAACACAAGAATTTTATGTAATTTAGTTTTTTGAATACAAGATACCTCGTCTAAAAAATATGCGAACAGCCTCTGTAGCAATTTCTGGAAACCCTAAAGAGTAGAATTACAGCTACGCCTAACATAGTAGTCAATTACATTTATTTAAATTAAATATCAATTACGGAGATAAACTTTTATTCAATGTTAAATGCACGTGCTCTTGTATATTTACTTTTCTTCTTAAAATTTTGCACGCGCTGCATTGCACGAGAAAATAAAACAATTTCTACTAAAAATGTCTAACTAAATATGAAATTCGTAACAATGTATAAAGATGTGTATTTGATGTGTAGTTTGTTTTTCAAACACCTGAAGCTAATATCGGTATCATAAAGTTAAACTTCATTTTCATCGAATTACTGTCATACACATGGAGGCTAGAATAGATGGAGTAAGCATGACGTCGTAAAATTGAAGCCAAGGACATGTTAGCAAAGTTGATGTCAGTCTTATCATGGCCGCCATACAGTGTAAGGGTAAGACTACGAAACATATTGCTAAATAAAATTATAGTGAATTTGAAAGCAAATATCAACTTCCGCAGGCTCAAAAAAGTATTTTTAGGTCTAATTTGCATAAAATGTCATTAAAACTCGGACCCGTTCCCCGGTATGCTCTCCATCACATCTAGGGACGGAACTGAGGCATATCGCACTGTCACCTGTAAGGTGCGCTCTTTGCCACGAGGAATTTCGGCTGACTATAGGTCAGAAAAGTGAGCTATTAGCAACAACAACAACTTGATGTTTTCATTTATAATGATGTCTATTCAGCGGTTATTTTCAGCATATTCTTTCTGTTTTGAGCATTGATTTAATTTACCTAACCAAATGCAATTATTCTCCAGATTAAATTGCTTGAAAATACGAATAAATTGTTCTCCAGATCAAACTGCTTGAAAATAGGAATAAAGTGTTAAAAGTAGTTTTCTGTTAATTATAATATGGGTTACTCATCTTTCCTTTAAAGATTGATTGATTGCCTGGCCTCGAAGCAATTGTAATTTTGAGTTAACTTGATAAAGGTTCGTCCCGTTTATTACCCCAGTTAATCGGGAGTGATAACATTTTTTTTTAAAATTCCTATTAACGTCGCACCCTGCACGCTTATGTGTAAAAATAACCACATTAAACACTATTCCATTTGGCGCTTTGTTTCCTAAGAAAGTATTTTCAGCGTTGATCGAAGTATCAATACACTTACGCACACGTACCAAAGTCATTTATTCCGAATGTAAAGAATTACCATTACCGATTGCATACTGATTATCATTTAAGTCTTCATATGTAAAGGCAAGAAAAAACTCCCCAGAAGTTGTTGTTCTGTGTGATCTTTAAAACAAGGAGGAGTTTGCGTGATGACCTTTATCTCTTCGACTTGCTATTGTATCGATTTTGTACTTTTTCGCTGCTGTCTGGAGTAAACACCCTCGTCTAGTTTCTACTTCGCCGGCCACAACTGGCAGGCGGGAATATTTTCACTCCAATTCTCATTTTTTAGGCAAAGAACTTCGCCTCAGATCTGCCGGCTTCAGTGGCGCCCTCTGTCCGAAAATATATAATTATTCAATAGTACATTTTCCGTGGTGTTGAGACGCCATCAAAAAGCGGTCATTTGTTAAGGGCATCTGTTTACCAATCAAGTACTTATTCCTGTGGGATTTACGTACTTTTAAACTGTTTAGATTTTTAATTAAATAATTAAAAAAGTTATAAAAAATGCTGAATTTCAGTTGATACATGACAAGGTAATGTTTATGTTTTGCAACTCCTAATTATCGATTAAATTATAATTTAAAATACAGTAAATAAATTTGATTATTTTTTTTCAAATTCTGATATTATAAACCCATGACATTTTAATAAGAGCGAATTTTATGGTATATTCGTAGCTTTAAAATACAAAGTAATTTTACAGCCGGCGTTTAAATCCTTAAAATATTTTTTTACTATTATTATTTTTAGTTATAGACTTCTAATGAAAGGCAATATTCAAGGATTTCCAGGAGAAAATTAATCAGCTGTGAATTGAGCACCAATTTAATGTTTTTAAACTGTGCGTGAATAAATGATATACTAATTCTAAAAATAATTTGCAGCACTGATATTCTTGTGAACTGGTAACAAAAGCTAAGACCGAAAATTTCCCTTCGATCGACCTAATATGAGACTTAAATCTTTTTTCATCTCTAGAAATTTAAAATTTTTTCCGTATTATAATATCATTACTTAAAATACCGGAATTAAGTTCAGATTTTATTTCATTTAAAAAAAAAGGAGAGAGAGAGAGATTCCAATAATGAATAACTGTTATTATTCTGTTCGTCAATCAAGATTACATTATGAGGTTAGGGTTCGAGTAATAATAACGAAAGATTCAGATGTAAAGTAATACGTCTGCGAAGCCAAGTTACCTTATTTTCATCAGAAATGTTTCCAATAAAGGTATGCAAAGATAGTAATAAAAAGCTAAAAGGTATTTTTTAAGTTTCAAATTTTCGTTTAAAGTATTTATGCGACAAATGGCATAAATTTAAAAGCATATAAATTGAAGAATAGGCAAAATTAAATTAATGAACGTGATTTTAAAATAAATAAACATTACATTCAAATCTTTGAACATTCATAGTATTTTGATCCATATTTATAAAATATTAGAAAAATATCTTCATTTGAATTTAAAATTAAAATTATGCAAAACATGCTTTAGTAAACAAACCTTACAAATTCTTTAAAGCTCAGAGGGGTGTATCTATTAACACGGAAGCATGATTTAGTTTTTCAAAAGAGCTGAAATTCGTCAAAATTAAATTTCTTCTGACAATTCAAAATAAAAATTTATAAAAGATTCTACAAACACATTAATATGCATTTATTCTTAGTTGTCATTTTATTTAGATTAATGAAAGCTAGACACCAAAATTGAATTTTTCATTAAACTAACGCCTTGCGTAGTAACCGCCTAAAATATTTATTATAAAAGAGGAAAATTATAGCATTATTTTAGCGAATCCAGCTAGTAATTAACGACAACAGAGCTAAAGAACTGCGTTTATTGCGTTTAAATCACTTAGTTTGTTGATCGATAACAGACAGATTGAATTTGTAGGAAATGTTAAATAGCTTGTGTTTTCCCGAAGTGCAGCATACTGGCCCGTGGAAGATTAATGTACTTTAATTCGGACAGTGGCAACACATTTTTTTTAAATCGCTGAGTTTGTATATTAAATTTGAAAGACAAATATCGTACATTTCATAGAATGGCAACACATTGCTTTTAACACACTGAGTTCGTTAATCAAACATTCATTAAACTTGCACGAAATATAAAATAAACAAAAAAACAAAAAAAAATTCGAAATTCAAAATTCAGGCTACAAAGTGTATATTTTCAGGTGGAGGATTATGTGCTCAAAGTTTGGCGGCTATTGATGTCATGTTTTTCCACATTGAAAGGAAAATGCATACCTACATACAGATTATCATTTAATATATTTTTATAATTATTATTTAATAGTAGAGGTACAAGATTGCTTATGATGTCGGTGAAACATTTCAACAATTCATAAGAAATAAACTAGGCAAAGATGTAAAATTTTAATATACTGAAATATAAATAAACACACAAAGCATTTTTATAATAACACTTAGTTATACTCTGCGTTTGATACGTTCTCGTATTACTGTATATATAATGATGATGATATCATCATACTGTGTGTGTAATGATGATACACACAGATCGCGTAACTACTATGTGTGTAATGATGATATGCGATCTTTGAAAAGCGGATCCATATATGTGGGAACTTTTTCATCATAATTGCTAACCGATGTCTGCTAAGCACCAAATCTCTGATATGATAAATGTGTTGTTAACTCGTTCAAGTCAGTGGCCTACCAGAGGTTGATCTTCAGCGCCTTTTCTGCCTTCCTTGCACAGCTTATATAATTAACTCTGGTCTGAAAGTGTTGTTCTCAAAGAATTTTTGCAGTATTTCAGACATACCTAGTAGAGATTCTACTGTGAAAATACAGTTTAATATTCTTTTTCAACTGAATTCTCCGTTTTGAAAAATCGCTGGAACCAAAATTCTTTATTCATTTATAAGGTATTTCTTCCGCCTTCTTAGCATGTCTTCGTGGGGTAATGCTGAAGCATGCTCGGCGCGTAGTCGAGAGGTCCATGGTTCGAGCCTCGGTGAAGGCATTGCTCATTTTTCATCTCTCCTGCTTTCAAAAATACCTAGTATCTCTACAGTGGCGCCCGAACTAAAAAAAAAGGTGGTGGATGATGATTCTTCACCACCGGAATTTGGAGCTTGGGTCCCCTAATCCCCAGTCTCGCTTTAAAATTGGGAGCATATAAGATGTTTCTCCCGCCTTCTTGGCATGCCTTCGTGGTGTAGTGGTCCGCACGCTCGGCGCGTATTCGAGATGTCCGTGGCTCGAATCCCGGCGAGGGCATTGCTCATTTTTCATCTCTCGTGCTTCAAAAAATACCTGATGTCTCTACAGTGGCGCCCGAATTAAAAAATGTGGCGGATGATGATTCTGCACCATGAGGATTTGGCGATTGGGTCCCCTAATCCCCAGTTGCCCTTTAAAAAGGGAAGTATATAAGGTACTTCTCCCGCCTTCTTAGCATGCCTTCGTGGTGTCATGGTCTCGAATACTCTCGGCGCGTGTTCGAGAGGTCCGTGGTTCGAGTCCCGGCGAAAGCATTTCTCATTTTTCATCTCTCTTGCTTCTAAAATACCTAATGTCTCTACACATTAAAAACAAATACATTTGTAAACCATAAGAAGAAATGAAATAATTGTTAACATGTTGGTAGAAGTCGTAACAAATTTTGAAAATTTCTGCTAGTGATTTCTTGACATATTCTCGGCATGTATAGCTTGAATATAAGTCAACTTCTCTCGAAAAGTCCTCCATGAAAGCATGTGTAGCTTAGACAGTAGTTCTTGGGTATTTTGTCGTAATCGACTAAAGTAAACCAACAAACACTCAGATAGCCTGTCCTCAAGGAGTTGTCATGCCATGCAGTATAAATCTTTAAGTTTAAAAAAGTCAAGTTATGTAAAGCAATAAACGTATTTTTTCGTAATTCATAATTTAAAAAAGAATTGTTACTGATATAATATATAATAATTTTGGTACTGTTCTGTTATCGGGACTGCATTCGCTAAAGATCTAGCTAGAGATGCGGCTAAAAATCTGTCGAAAAATTCGAACCATAAAATTAATTGCCGAAATATTTACGATATGGTTAAGCTGAAGAAAATGCCAAGGGAAAAATCACATAACAGATATTCATAAAATTTGAACAAGTAACTGCTGCATGTTTGGAATTTGTATTCTTGTTGCCAATTTTGAAAAGACATTTAAAAAAAGTAAATATTCTAGCGATTTTAAAAATAAACATTGGCCACTTTATATGAACCAGTCTTTTGGCAAAACATCCGGTGACGACTCCGGTTCTGGTTGCAGACCAGTCCCATAAATTTAATTTGTATAATTTGTAACAAATGCAAATGATAATTTTCATGAATTATTGCAACTTTCGTATAATTAATCAAAAGATTTCTAATGTAATATTTTGTGTCCCTCGATGCAAAATATCCGTTTGAATCCATTTTATGTTATTACTAACTAACACCCCCCTACTTTGCTGGGCACACTATCTATTTAAATGTAAACCTAGACTTCTTATATGGACGGAATGTCTAATTTCGAGTTGATAGTGAACATAAATTTTTTTAATTTAATGTCGGGAAATATAGTGCCAGTCAGTAAATCAAAGTAAAAACTACACACAAAAAGGCGTTTTGAGTTAGTGCCGCCTGAGATGGTATAATAAAAATCTATTTTGGACAGGATTTGCGTAAAATCCGTTCTCAGTGCACGTCTACATTGTAGAATGAGTAACTATGCAAAATTTCAAGTCGATCGGGTGTATAGTTTCGGACATCTCGTGATGAGTCAGTGGTATTTCACTTATATATTTAAAAGAGTGAACTATTTGATTCCTAGGACTATTTCCCTAGTTTAAGCAAAAATTTATGAAGCTTCAGAATATCCAGTTATCTTTCTCTTTTTTTGGTCTCGCTGTGTGTTTTTCTTGAAACGCGAAGTCAAAATTCTTAGCTATTACTCACAAAATAGCAACAGAAGAATGAAAATTGTTTGTAACGCAACACAAAGCGCCTCCTGTTTGCTATTAACCTTACCTTCTTCGTGAGCTGACATTACAAAACAAGATCGATGAAAACTATAAATTGAAAAATGCTAAGAGAGCCAATACTTTAGTTCTTTTCTTTATTCTTTCTTCCGTACCACTTTGAGAGATTTCGGGAGAAGGCTTTTCTGGCTGTGTAACGCTTTTTCAGCCCATTACTTTGAGCAGTAATCAATAATATTTTTATGAAGGTTTGCGCAAAAATCTTAATGCGACAACAAAAATTCATTTTATTCTTTTTTACTCGTGTGCCGCTGAATTATTGGCAGTTAGCCAAAATATTACTTGCTAAAAAATCTGAAAAATACTGGAGTTGTGTAGGAAATACTAGTATTTTGATTAATTTATTATTATTTATTAGTTCTATACATTATATCATTTTATTTTTATTATTATTATTATTATAAACTGTACTTGGACGGCTTTGACCGTCACTCCAGCTAAATGAGATAAAAATTAAATATGCTGTATTAAAGATGGAACGAATCTAAATCCTAAAAGACTGCCGATCATACTAAAAATTTCATCAGTTCTTTCGAATCCTTCAAATCAAAATGGTGAAAAATGTAAAAAACAAACTCTCGATTAACTGGGCTAATACAGGAGATTACATTTCGAGCTAATGCAAAAGCAGGGTTAATTCGAGAGCAGTTCGAAAAACACAGGAAAATGATTGGCCCGTATTATAATTAGCATTAAAGTTTACTTGTGTTTTCAAGCAGTTTACTTCGGATCATAAGTTCATGTCCATTTAGTGCCTTTCCTAAGTTACAGTTGGTTAGGTAAATTAAATCAGTATTTAAAACAAAAATAATCGGAAATAATGGAAGAACCGCAAAAAAGGTTGGGAACTACCGTGTTCTACGCTTACGTGATTTTTAATTAATCACGTAAGAATCAGAATTAATTTTTAGACAAATCTGATTAGTCTACAGCCCGGTTAATTTACCGCCGATTAACAGGGACTTTGTTTGGCATTAAACGTTTTTAATTAATTATAATTTGAGACCAGCTATTAAAGAAAAATAAGTTTATGAATAAGGGTTAAGAAATATAACTGTAACTGCAAGTTCAAATGTAATTAAGTATTTAAATGCACTTGTTTAACCTCCACTCATCGACAAACCATCACCTTCACAATTAAAGAGGATTCTAATTTCTATTACACACACAAAACGTAAGTCTTAATTGAACGGTTTATTAAAACTGTGACTTTATTTAAAACTAAATTTAACAAATACTGTAGGCTACTACTTGCGAGTTTAGAAACGCAAATAAATTTCTTCTGGCTTATAGATGAGCAATTTCTTTCCAATATTTTAGGGAAAAAAGTTGCATTAGTAAGAATTCGATTTCTTAATTTCTTTAAACAGTGGCCTTAATCCATTTCGACATTTTTAACTCAGTTACAGAAGGGGTAGTGCACCAGGCACAGGCACCCTGGCGTCTAACACCATTACTACCGAGTGATAAACAATTTGATTAAGAGGTTTATCAACAACTCTGCAACTGATTAGAAGTGTTGAATTGTTGAATATATAAGATCAATAATGCATAGCAAACGGAGTATCTCGCTCTGATGATACTAGAAATGGCCTTTGACTACGCCTGCCATATACAGTGGCTCCCAAAAGTGTTCGTACACTTATGATTTTCATTGAAATAGGGCTATATCCATTAAGTAAAAGTAAACTTTCTGAATGAGATTTTAATAAGATCTATAATCTATTCCTAACAAAATTACATGAAATATTTTTAAAATATAGCGAAACTTTATTTTTAAAGAAATTAGTAATCAAAAATGAAAACATTTTATCCCACAAAAGTCTTCATACACTTCAAAAAAATCTTGACATATTAGTAAATATTTTCATTTTTCGTTAAATTAATATTTAGTAGGATATCCTTTAGCATCCACAACAGCTTTTAAACGTCTGGGAATAGATTTTGCTAGCTTTTTGTTTTTGTTGTTTTTTTGTAATTTCTGTATCAATGTTCATCCATTCTTCCATCATGACTGTTTTGAGTTCGCTTTTCGTTTTGATGTCGTGTTTTCGTACTCTAACCTCCAGTTCTTTCCATATGTGTTCTATGGGGTTTAATCTGGCGACTGAGGTGGTTTTTTCAAAACCTGTGGACAATTATAGAGACATCACAGGCGAACGTTGAGAGCCGTATGCTTAATATCGTTATCATGATTAAAAATAAAGTTGTTTCCAATACCCAAATTTCGGGCCGATAATTTTAAATTGTCTCCTAAAATATTTAAATAAAGAGTATGATTTATTATGTCATCAATAAATACTACATTACCTAGTCCTGATGCTGCCATGCACCCCCACACAAGAACACCTCCACCGCCATGCTTAACTGTTCCAATTAAGTTCTTAGAATGAAGTTCCTCATTTTTTCTTCTTCATACAGTTATTCGACCATCGGAACAAAAATGCTAAATTTGCTTTCGTCGGCAAATAGGACATTATTACAGTACGTTTCGGGTATATTTATCATTGATTTTGCGAATGAAAGCCTAAGCTTTCTGTTTTTATCACTAACAAACATTTTTTTACGGGCAGAAAGCCCATGTAATCCAACTTCTCTGAGAACTCGTCGAACAGTTTAAGGTGAAATTGAAGTAGAACTTTGTATTAAATTCTGCAGAAACTTCTACACCTTTCAAACGTGGTTTTTTTTTACAAATTTTCTAATAATAAATCTCTCATCACGTTTAGCTAGCTTTCTCGGTCGACCTTTTCTTGCCTTATTTTCAATCCGATTTTCTTCTATAAAGCGTTTTATCACATACTGCACTGTAGAAAGGAATAAATTAACTAATTTAGCGATATTTCGAATTGATTTACCACTACTATGGTGAAAAATTATCAATTTTCGAATGCAGTTTGTAATTTCTGTATGACTGCGACGCATTTTTCAATAATAAATAGAATATTATGAAGTAAACAATAAAACATTTAGCAATAAAAAATTAATTAATAAAAAATAAAGCAAACGATTTTTTAAATGCCACCACATCGCAAAAATTAAAAAAGGCGGCGAACGATCATTCTAATTTTGTTTTTATCCAAACATATTTCAGTGTACGAAGACTTTTGTGAGATAAAATGTTTATCATTTTTTGATTATTAATTTTTTAAAAATAAAGTTTCGTTATATTTTTAAAATATTTCCTGTAATTTTGTGACGAAAAGATTATAGATCTTATTATTAAAATCTCATTCAGAAAGTTTACTTTTAATTAATGGATAGAGCCCTATTTCAAAGATAATCATAAGTGTACGAACACTTTTGGGAGCCACTGTAGGATTTGCCTACAGTCTCATAAAATTAAAATTCTGTAGAAAACGGAGTTTTTTTTTTGTTTTTTACTTTGTTCTTGAAAATCAGACTTATGTTGCTAAACGAATTTCCATGTGTCTTCAATTCGAGAAAACAGAGCAGGCGTCTCTTAAGGCTCCATTTTAGGGTCAATGCTGTATCTGATACATTTTTACGATTTTTCAAAACTTCTGGATAATTCTAACGGTTAATAGCTTGCTGTGTCGATAATATCGTTATCGCCTTCAAGTCAGAGTCTTATTGTTTATATGAAAAACTAATGTAAACTTCAAAGACTCGTAACTTTTAGTTATTAGGAACTGCAGAATTTTACAACGAGTTAATGATTATATCATTATATTTAAAAAAGCATTCCTCTTGTTGATAGAGCCAAGTAATAACTCTGAGCAGTAAGTTTTCGTAAACTAGGCACATCAGAAGTAATAAATATTACACCTATAGTGTAACTATCCAGCTGAATCTTCTCTTGTATTAAAAGTTAACGTTAAACCTTAATAGGAAAAGACATGAACCATCCGTCCAGTAATTTCTTGCCTTTCTCCTGCTTGGGCCACTGCTACAAAAAGGATATATTGAACAAATCCATATTTTACAGAGTAAATAAATACCTCATATTAATCACTATAGTTCCATACTTCATTTGCAACAGTGCACTACATCGGGATGTCAAGATCGAGAAAAAAAACATACTTGCATAATTTCAATGAAACATGCTTTACGAAACCAAGAATTGCAGCCTTAGGAATTATTTTAGCACTTTAGAACACGAAGTGTTGAAGAAAATTTTACCTTTGCTCATTTGCATCCCATCTTCTTAAAAGTTATGATCTAGATTTCTATAGTCCTACATTTTGGCTCGCAAAGCATTTATGAACTTTGTAAATTCTTATTTTCAAACAGCTCACGTTGTTTGATTGTGTCTGAGAGTTTGGCTTGCTCAGTGCTAAAGTATGTGCCTTCAATTTTTGTCTATGCAGGTGTGAATTTTCCGGAAATTAAAAAAAGAACGGTATTGAGCATCACTTCTTTGACCGCAGAAGATCAAAGTTCTACCTGAAACCGTTGGTGGTAGTTACAGAGAGGTTTCATTGCATTTCCTGATACAATTGACTAAGATATTTCGGTAAAATGGCATCTGAATGAGTGAAACTTAATTCAGAAAAGGATATTTTATTCTCATGAAATTTGATCTTGAAAATTTTAATTTGCGTTGCACGTACTTATCCAGAAAAGTCGAATTCTTATAATCTAAATATATGGTATGTAATTGAAAATGAGATCCCCTAAAATATACACTTCTCTTACATTTTAGGATAAATCTTAAGAAATAAAAGTGTGGGTGAATATCTGTTGAGAGAATAGTTCTGAATTAGAACTTATTTGCTTCTAATCAGAATGAAAGACGATCTTTTTAATTAAATGCAATATTTCACTATGTTATAGGAAAAATTTATCATGCATTACTATCTAATTGTTTTCAAGCATATCGTTAATCGGTGTATTAGATGTAGACCTGACGGGGCTATTATAACTAGCTGTAGCTATGCAGTTATTACATAATGAAGTGTGATTTATTTAGTATTTAAAGAGTGTAGTTATTTTCTATAGTGTGACAATTAAACTCCTTCAATCATTTTTTATTAAAATACCCATTATGAAACCATATTCACCATATTTTGAAACAAAAATATAGCAGAAAAATTAGGTTCTTCTTTTAGAGGATATAGGGCACTTCTTTATCTGAAAGAAGCGCAAAATAAAAGTTAAACTTAGAAATGTTCAATAACTGTCTTATGAAATTCTTTAAAAACCGTCAAGAAAATACAAATAAACTACACTGGTGAAAAAAATAAAGAGAATTTGCATATTTTATCGAGTTGCATGAAAAGAACTGAACTGAAGGAAAACCACTGCTTCTAGATAAAAATTAAAATCTTGTACGGCAAATACGTAAGAGTACACGTGTGTGTAGGTAGAGTCGGTAGAGAAGAAAACTAGGCTTCATAAGAGCGTGGAGGGTAAGACGAATTGCGTTCGCTAGCGCACCTCGGCGAATTTCTTGGTGTTATCTTGCAGCAATCGGTTAAATTCACATCGGAATAGTAAAAATGACTAACCACCAACGTTTAGATGACGGAAAGAAGTGGCGAACTGTAGGGAGGCTAGAGGCAGGCGAGTCGCAAGTCCAGATGTGCTGAGAGTTTAATTCAATTCGGGTGTAACCTATGGAAACAGTTCCAGGATACTGGATCCATAGAGAGAAAGCCCGGGCAAGGTCGTCTAAGAGCCACGGCGGCCAGAGAAGATCGCTATTTGTCCATTTTAGCGAGGCGTAACAGAGAGGCTACAGCTTCTCAGCTCTCTCGGAACCTGTATGCAGCCACAGGAACCCATGTAACAAGGGTGACTGTTTCCAAAAGACTGAATGGGAGAGGGTTGTTTTCCAGAAGATCGGCTGTTTGCGTCCCACTCACGTATACGAACAGGAGAGTCCGATTAGCATGGTGCAGGCAGCATATTGATTGGAGTACGGAGCAATGGGCGACCTTTCTGTTCACCGACGAGTCCCGTTTTAGCCTAAACACCGATTATCGCCGTACTTTCATATGGAGAGAGCCAAGGACCCGCTACCTACCCTCCAATGTCCGTGAAATCAATAATTATGGCGGTGGCAGTGTAATGGTCTGCGCAGGCATCATGTTGGATGACCACACACCTCTCCACGTCTTTGACAGAGGCTCTGTGACTGGTGTGAGGTATAGGGATGAGGTCTCGAGGCCCTATGTTCGCCTTTTCCCGGGTGCAGTGGACCCCGATTCATCTTACTGGACGATAATGCGAGGCCACATAGAGCTCTTCTGGTCGACGAACTTCTCGAGAGTGAGGATATTCTCCGGATGGATTGGCCAACCAGGTTTCCAGACCTCAACCCTATAGAGCATATCTGGGAAGGGCAACTGCAACCCTCCTCCGAGAACCATCAAGGAACTGAAAACAGCGTTGCTGAATGAGTGGGATCAATTGCCATAGGCAGTGATAAACTGCTTTATTTCCATTTTGACATCACGCTCCGAGGCCTATATGGCTGTAAGAGGGGACCATACCCCCATAAACCCATTTCTCTTGTGTCTTCTGCAACCGCTGTTTCAGACCTTCAGACTCCCATGAGTGAATGTTTATTTTGTTTGTATTACATCAACCTATTTTCACACCAAACTTTCTTAAAATCTGTCCAGTAGTTCTGGAGATCGTAGATCAAATATGCAAATTCTCTTAATTTATTTCACCAATGTAAATACAGCAGAACTCTATTATTTGTACTAATATTTCACTGCATTATTTGGACTATTATTGGCATTATGCTAAGACTTCTGTAAACTTATTTATTCATTCCAATATAGTAATTGAAGGAATCTTATTTTACATGATTTTACTTAGCTTGGATGCTACGTTGATTTGGGTAAAATCTTTAAATGATTTTATTAGTATTACTGAATATCCGTAAATTTTGTACTTCTGTTATACTTTAATTGCATTTTAAATGCATCAAAGTTATTTCGACCACTCTAAATATCTAACTGTCGTAAATATTTACAATTTTTGTAAATTTAATAAAGGATTTTCTAACGTAATACAATACATACCTTGGCTGTATAAAAGTCATTTTCTTGTATAAGTAGTTGGAGGAGATTAATTCCCAGTAATTATTTTGAACAATTCATTCCAAGAATGAAGACGGTAGAAAAGACGACTTAAATCAATATAAACATTTTTACGGACGCTAAGTTAAGATAGGAATGATTATATCAGACAATTAATTTTCACACACATACATAGACACACACTTCAAAAAAAAGAGAGAGAAGAGAAAAAGAAGAGGGAAAGAAAATTTAAAAAAAAAATTAGAAAATAAATAAAAGTATATTTATTTACACCTAATTTAAAAGCAAATTAAAATATATGACAAATACATGTGATGAATAGACTGCAAATACTTAAAACTGTGTGTTTTTAAATTAAATAATTTTGTGGCGATGAGAGTTTGAGTGCTTGATTATGGCAAAATTATCGAGGGTTATCTGAGGGAGAAAAGCTTTCGTAAAGAACTAAAAGAAAACTGGCTTATATTTATTTCATACATTGGGAAAATAACAAAAGGGCTTGTGTAGTCAGCCTGTTACCCGCGATTTGAAGCTCAATTAACCTGTTGTTGTTCAGTAGTCATCATCCGGTCAACGATTGGCAACTTAATCATTCGGCGAACGATGGGCATTCAGATGACACAGCTTTTGAAGGAATGTCATTTGAAAAAAAATGTCATACTGAAGTCTAGACAGATGTAACATCATTTTTCCCTAAAGTGCAGCCTAATAACAAGTTTTTCTAGGAAATACATAACAGAGTTTCAACAAGTTCTTTTCCTAATTATTTTGAACGCCTTTTTACCCGTCCTTGGTGGCTGCTATAAAAGGTTCAAAAGAAGTTGTCTCTTCAAAGAAGTTCATCCGAGCATTGATAAGATTCAAACTTCAGTTTAATTTTTAAAATGTCAATTTTTAATCCTCCTGTGTTGGATTAGCGTGCTCAGGTTCTTCAAGAATGCTCTAAATTAGAAATTACAAAGAATTAGAAATTACAAATGGATGATTTCCCTTTAAGCATTCGTCAAAAATTACGCCCTAAAATTTAGGGCTTTCGTCACAAATTACGCCCTAAAGCCTAAATCATCGTTTCTTTAACCGTCTTATTACTGAGGACGTTGAGCGGGGTACACTACAGAAGGTGATCAGTTTTACACCTAAAAGAAAGATGGAGCTTCCCTGTTTTGAAAGACAAACAGGAGGCAGGAAGAAGACCTAAAAATCTCCCTCCCTTTATTCGCAACCAATCAACCCATCGAGAAGAATTTCAGCTCGGCAGTCTTTTAAATTCATTTATACTGGAAAGATGCAGTTACAAATATCCATACTATCTCCGAGATTCGAACGCAGGCTATGTCAGCCGTCTTCTCTTCCACCATGCCTCCATTACGTGAAAATTCTAGATCGCCAGATGTTATCTTCTTTCCTTATTTGCTTGAAATGCTTGAAAGCTTTCTTTCAGACGCATCTAAACTACCTCAAAATCCTTTTTTTACAGTTTGGGACTGATGGCCGAAGTGCTAGGTGACGTAAATCGAGACAGTCGTCAATCAGGATATTACCGCATTAATAATTAGGGAAAACGAAATGTGTTAGAAAATAACGCAACCTGAGTCTGACGTAATGTATTTATTCTACATTGGCATAATTAATTGCATGTTCAATTTTATTTGAAATTTTAAAGATTCAGTTTCTCCGTCATTAAGACTTTTGCTGCCGTTGAGAAAAAGGCGCCAGACTTTTCAAACTTTCGCCAAGTTTCTTTTTTTCGGGTTGTTTGCCAGACGAAAAATGCTAATCTTTAGTTACTATTTCAGAGTTTCTGAAGGGATTTCTGTTCTGTTCACATACTTAACATTTGACGCAGAAGAATGTTTTCGAAGTTTGTATGAGAAGATTCGGAAGTATGTCAGTTTTTAGAATCTATACATGTTTCTAGAAAAGTACTCTAATTGTGAAACTTTAGAAAGGCTGTTTGTGATGAAATGTATAAGGAAATCATTTTCTGCTATTGAAACTACTAATCCTTTTTAAATAACTTTCTAAGAGCAAAAGTATTATTACAGTTACGCAAACATGGTGGAACATAAGAGTTTTTTATTGCCAGTTCGATGATGCAGAAAATCTTCCTATTATCTCCGATACATTACTGTTGTTCATCAGGTAAGGAATTCTGTCGTTTAAAAGGCTATTTTGTGACTTTTAGACGACAGAATGTGTTCTTCTTAATAATATTTTGAAATATGTGTTATTTATACCATAAGTTAGTGAAGTCAAATAAGTTTCTTATACTGTGTAACATATCAATTTAAAATTTCTAATTTACTCCTATATCTTACCATTTGTATCCAAATCAATAGTAACGAAATCCATAAAAATTGAATAGTTACGATCAACTTGTCTATTAATGTACAGCTGGAGGATATCATTTACACTACACTGTTACGACCGTACGGGTTCGTAATGGATGGAATGCACAAGTCGTTAAAATGTTAATAAAATGTAAGAAAATTTTCGCAAGAAATAAAACAAAATACTGAAATATTTCTTCAGAGATATTCCTACAATATCACAATATCTCAAACGTTAAACAGAACTCAATTCAAAACAGAGAAAGTTAATCCAATCTCACAGCGAATTTGTTACAATCAGTAACAGCATTAAGTAAACAAACAGTTCTCTTAAAACATAGCAACTGAGGTGAGGTGTTTTAATTCGGCTTTTATAAGCTTTTTAATTATTCACTAGAACATTCTGGTAATACCTACTTTCTCGAATCTTGTGGATGGCAACAGCAATTACGAGATATTTATTTGTTAAATATTAAAGCCACGCGCTCTTTTATTTTTACTTTTCCGACGTAGCTTTCTCTTCAAAAATCGCCTGCGTTACACGGGAAAATAAATCAGCTTTAATTACAATTCTAAATAAATAAGAAATCCGTAGCAATACGTGTTTACTTTCTTAAATTTTGTTCAAATGGTGACATACGATTCGAATATTTTGTTATTTTCATATTTATGCCATTTTATATTCAAAAATGAAAGGCAAAAACAAACACCGGATGTTAAAAAATTGAAATTCTTTTGGAGTTGAGTTTTAATATTATCTAATAGTAAAATTTAGTTTTATAGGTTGGCAATAATAGCTATTATTTTTATTTAAAAGAGACAAGCGAAATATGGTCGAAATTCTGTTATCAGCTACATATTAAACTGTCAGCCACAGAGATATTCCCAAGGACAGAACTAATCCATCAAATGCAAGTGCACAAACTTTGCACAATTTTTAAAAAAAACTATTTACAGAATTTTAGATAAACTATATTGAACACAATTTTAAATAAACTATATTGAATAAAATATTGATCTATTACTACTGCATTTAAATGAAAAGCTAACATAATAATATTACTCTCTTCAATAAAGTATGCAACATTTTCCCATTAAAATAACCATGCAAATTCGTTACTCATAGTTATTATGTTCTATATGAATAACTTATCATGCGCTTTGTAAACCTTAGTACAAACCTTTATTCCTTATATATATATACACCGTAGCTTTTTAGCTCTAGGTTTGAAAATTTTTAAAGTATTTGTATAATTTTCTCTTTTCTCTGCTATATATAGTTTTACCCTCTGAAGATCAGTTTATAGTAAATATTATTCCCTCCATTATTTTTATTTTTTAGGACGTATTCAGTTTGTATTTGCATTTTTGTATTAGCTCCCAGTCTATTTTCTCTAGCATTTATTATTTGAAATGTATTTTGTATAGATTCTTCGTTAAGCTATTCGGACGTGACAACTGTTCTTACACTAAAGAACTTTCCGAAACACGCGATTTCATCCTATTTCTATTCTTTACATTCCAGTGTAGCCATATCTACTGTAGGTTCGTTCGATCTTTCGAAATGAGTTTTTTGCTCGCGTCCCGCCTCCTTCGTTTCTCCAATGTACATCTTGAAAACTGTGATCGTAATTCATGTGAGATGCCCCTTGGGCTTTACGAGGTAATTAAGCCAGCTCAGTTACCGTCAGATATCGTCAGCAATATCCATCAGATATTGTATTGTAAATATTACTATGTATTATTACTGGAATGCAGGTTTCTTTTAAAAAGATGATATTGTGATAGCTTCCAGTTGTTTATTTATGACTACTTATCATTTGTTGTGTTATTAGTGAAACAGTGTTCATTGTAAATTAAATTACTCGCATGATTTTCTCTTGTCGATTGTTGAACGATGCAATTAGTTAAAAAAAGAGGAGGGTAAAATACGTGAAGAAATACGGAAAGAAAATTGAAATCTTTATATTATACATATCATGCATATCGTTTAAAAACTATTACCTATCTATATCATTCAAATGATGATATTTTGCATTCCGTGTAACACTTAGCATTCATTTTTTAAATAAATTTAGATGAGGTTTTGAAATAATATCACATACAT
>KK121168.1:144177-165918 GCA_000611955.2 Stegodyphus mimosarum
GAATGGGATTCTGTTTTTATTAATTATTATATTTCTTTTACCTCTTGTTGATCTTTATGTTTTATCTGTATCTGCGGTATAAAGATAATTGATCAAGGCGTCGGAAATGTCGCATCGTGAATTGCTGCCAACTCTGCGCAATGGTAACGAAATCGCAAAAATCTCCTCAAGCGTTACAGAAAAAAAAAAAAAAAAACTTCTTGGCTTGCATCCATCGAAGGATCTCGGAAAGAGAGAGATAACAAATTTTTTTCATGTGACATAATGCCAAAACAATCTCATTGTCAATATCACTAAGACTTATTTTGAATAAATGCAAATCATGGCATTTTGCGCGAAGAAGAAAAAAAATATCCAAAAGCACATGATAACTTTTTAGTTGAACTCAAAAGCGAATACTTGTGATTTATAGTATACTCGCGATACTTAGTTTTATATCGCATGATTTAGAATTTTTTAAAATCTGCTTACTGCGTATGAAACCTAATGGCTTTGCTAGGAAAATTTAACGAATCCGCAAAGTGTGCTGTGATTTTAGATCTTTCTTACATTATAAATACATTACGAGATACATTATAAATTAAGGAATTCATTTGCATTTTTGTCCCTGTCGTGTTGACACAGAAAACGAACAGCTTCCCCTTCGTCTCTGAAATGAATGATGGAAAATTTTACAAAGTCATTTACGATGGAGTTTCTTTATGCGAATTTAAATAATTTCAGCTGTTTGGAGTTTGAAGAATTCGTTAGCGATTTGAATATGAAGGAGTTGTCTTTGTCCTTTTATCACTAAAATGCGTTTAACCGGCTAAAAGTATGATTGAAAGCCGTATCTGTGACATTATGAACAATGAAATCATAAAAGAAAAGATGATAGCTATATTGAGATACAAATTTCCAGCACTTCAGCAGGCGTCTTAAAAGCTTTAGAGTTCATCCTGTCATAGAGGATTTTGTTTCAGATTAGAAGGTATTCCCAACTAAAATACGTTTGGCAAATTGTAGAGATTATTATTACGGATAACCGTTATTTTTTTAATAACTTTTACTCCATTTTCAGTGCTATTGTATATTTGTTTATTTGTTTTGTTGGTACCGTAACTTACTTATATAAGCCTCGTGGTATACTTTGTAAAACACGAGGAGTTAAAAATTAAAGTTAACCAAAAAAAAAAAAAAAAAAAAAAAAAAAAAAAAGAAAGAAAGAAAGAATTGTAGATAAGGCGTCATAGCCCTTTAAAGGTCATTACAAGAGATAGCTACAGGGCTCAGAAGTCTTTGTTTGGGTTGTATAATCTCAAGTTTTGTGAACTTTTCTATGTTTTCGACAGGCGCATTTTTAACACTTAAATTTTATAAGAGTGTCATCTTGCATTAGTATGAGGTTTTACAATAGTGCATTTCGTCAGAGGGTCAATTTAATAAATGATAATACATGTCCTCATAGGTCCAGCTCAGGTCAGCGATACCTAGAATCTATGAACATATATGTGAGTTCTCGACCTCTTTGTTGCAATACATAATATAATACACCAGTACAGACGATTGAGTAGCTGAGAAGAGGGCTTAAGAATGGTATTACGGTCTTCAGGACATAATGGACCATTTTATCATCAGCGTACTACAGCGTTGTACAAACTGTATAGTCATTCACAATGCACTGAATTTTCGTACAGCCACTAAAGGAGCAGAAATAATAACTAGCTGCGTACTTTATATCCTTTTTCTTCCCTCTCTTTCTCCATGTCGCTGAAATCCAAACTTCTGTTTTCTTTTTATCGTGTCTTTTGTTACTTTCAGCAAGCCTGCTAGCAGTCAAATAGTAAACTCGCCGAACACTGGTAGTTGGACCTAAATTCAAATTATAGTAGTAGACGACCTTTAACTGCATAGGAGTTTTCATGATTTTCCTACTGCATTGAAGACTAGCCAAATTCCCTTATAAGGGTCAAAGCAAGGGCATTTATTCCCTTCTCCCTAGATTTTTTCGTAATCTGAATAATCGACATGTTATGTTTATGTTTTTGGCTCCTGTTTTTCACATCCGGATGAGGCCAAAGCATGCTAGCTAGTAAATATTTAGTATTTACTTTATTTATAACGGAGTATAACAAGTGTTAGGTATTTGATAATAATAAACTAACTTTTCTCATTTTTCTATAAAACGCAAATTATCAGCTAAAGTTTTATTCATTCAGCATCCTTTTCATTTAAATTTAAACATAATAGTAAGTAATTATTATGGCGGGCCCTCAGCCGACTTCGACTTAGCCACTAATAAGGCCAGACATGGTGGTCAATTTATTATGGAGGCACCTAATAGGTAGACCACCTTTGCCTACTATTAAGAGACGGACACTTACAACCATGCCTTCTCCGGGATTCGAACCCAAGCCCTTTGGTATCGCAGGCGGCTTCCCTAACCACTATACCGTCGGGGCGGCTACAGTAATAATATACATTCCATGATTAAAAATATGCAACAAGGGGAGGGAGAGGCTGGAAAACCTAAAGAAAATATTTATGCGTAGACGATGAGAGTTAAGTTAATGATGAGAAATATTTATTAATTCTTCGTCAAATCAATTGTGAACAACTAAATGCCCTAGGTGACTTATTTTTGTGATTTTTCCTATATGTAAATGCAAGTGAGATATGGTTTTAGTTAGAAAGTTCTCCTCTAATAAGGAAACCGTTTTCTTACGTAGTCCTGCATTAGTCCGTCATAACAGGTTACGTAATCATACACAAGTTTAAAAATGAAGATACATATACTACTAATTCAGGATTTTTAATTTTTGTAATGCAGCGTGAATGAGAAGAATTCGATCCTTTCATTGATTTTTTAATTTTGAATCTGAATGATACAGTCTTTTGTTTCATTACTTAATTTTTTCCGGTAAGTTTTATTACACCAGAATTGCTCTAACTCGATCCTCTTTATTTAGAAGCATTTTTTACTTTACTCTGAGAAGTATTTTCTCTCTCCTTTCCGTATGCCTTCGTGTTGTATTTGGAAGCATACTCGACGCGTTTTCGAGAGGGCCAGGTTCCGGCGAAGGCACTGCACGTTTTTCATGTCTCCTGTTTGAAAAAAAAAACCTCATGATTACAGTTTTATCTCGTTTGCTAAGAAAAATTTTCAGAATCATAAAGCAGGATTTCTAAATACTTAAATATTATGAGTTTAAATTGAATCATTCAGCTTTGGAAATATATATGCAGCATTTTCAGACAAGCGTCAAAACAACTAGTAGCTGGGATTGATTTTCGAATCAAAATCCTTAAATCCACCGCAGTACAAAGGGCAATATTTTACTCAAACAATTCTCACAAAGCGCGATAACTTCCTGTTCGCTAATTCTTGAAGGTGTAAGATTTGTGTAGCAATCACGTTAATTAAAATCGCGTCTTATACCCAACTATTTATGGGGTACAAGCATCATCAAACAATATGGCGAAGAATTTATGTTACAAACGGTATTTTTATTACGCGAAACATTTTTAATAGCAAAATTTGCAGTCTGAAATCTTCAGATTACCCTCTAATATCTTAAGAAGCTAAATATTTTTGGATTAAAATAAAAACTTTTGATTAAAATTAAAATTCAACTCTAAGAATTTCGATTTAAAAACTCCAACATGTACACTGCGCAGAAAAAAAAAAGTTTTTTCATGTCTCGAAAGCGCGACTTAGGATATATATAAGATTTATATATACCATTATTTTCTAACATAGGTATTTTGACACAAAATGGGTCTTTTCTGAAATAACATACCAATTTTTTCCCATATTCCGATTCTGCGACTCAAATTATGCCTAAGTATTAAATTTTGTAAAATTTGGTGCGAAATGTACGGAGAAATTCAAAAATTTAATTTGGCAAATTTTTTTCAGTTTGCGCTAAGAATTATTCACTTGACGATCTTCTTAATACGTGGCAACCTAGTTTCCTATCCCTTCCATTGTGCAGGAACGGGAAAAAGTCACATCGTTCCTACCTTTTAATATTGTGCATGAGCGGAAAAAAAGTCACATCGTTCTTCTTTCAAATAATTTCAGCAAAGTGCGTAAACAACATTAGATGTTATTATCGCTTTCAACAAATATGCCAAATTTCAAAATGCGCCAATATATAAATTCACGTATATCTTTGAAAATTTTGAATAAAATGCTCTAATTTTTTGTAGCTATACTTAAAAATACATCTATTTTAAGTTGATGATAAAACTTTTATAGGTTATAATTCCACATTTTTTTCCAAAAATTTATAAAAATACAAATTTTAAAAATCAATCATAAAAAATGGGTGAATTTTATTTGGAGTGAACTTAAATTTCGAACTGTGAAAGAAGTAATTAAGTAAGTGCAATAAAAAAGAAATTTTTTCCTCGCAGTGTACGTCTGCATTTCTTCTAGAAGGTAAATTGGGATAAATGGGAAACATCAAAATATTTTAAAATTACATACGTAAATTTGAACATAAATCTTAAAAAGTACGGAAAGAAAAAATTCTAGTCTATATAATGTTAAAAAGATTCATTACAAATCTTATACGTTTTTTTAGAATCAGATACAAGTGCATAACAAACGTAGAGATGGGAATTTTGTAGCTGACTTATCACAGATCCTATTCTGCTTGTGGCATGTCTAATTTCATGCGTGTCATAAATAAAATGCCTTTGCCGGGACTCGAATCATGAACCTCTGGAATAAGCTCCCAGCGTGCTGCCCGCTACACTACGAAGGCATGCGAAGAAGGCGAGAGAAATACCTTATATACTCCCCCTTTTAAATGGCGACTGGGGATTAGGCGCCCCAATCGCCAAATCATAGTAGTGGACCATAATGATCCACCACCTTTTAGTTCGGGCGCCACTGTAGAGACATTAGGTATTTTAGAAGCAAGAGAGATGAAAAATTGAGCAACGCCTTCGCCGGGACTCGAACCACGGACCTCTGGAATACGGGCCGAGTGTGCTGACTACTGCACCACGAAGGCATGCGAAGAAGGCGGGAGAAATACCGAATTAAATAACCTCGAAATTATTAATTTATTCTGTATTGAGAATGCACTTTCATTAAGTCGAAAACAAATGAATTACGCAAAAATGCGCATTTATAACGCGTGGGATTTTATCAGTAGTTAAAAACAATATGACTTTTTCAGATATAAAATCTGCTGGTTTATGCTTTGGTTTGTTAGAATTTCCTTGTTGTTCGTAATTGCGTTTTTCCTAATTCTGTGTTAGTTTCGACGAACGAAGTAAGAAAATTGACTTTGAAGACTACCAAAGATACTTTGAACATTATTTGTTTATTCTTGAACAAGTTTTAGGAAATCCAACTTTAGAAGGAGTTTGCAAAAACGCATAATGCACAACTTACTACAAAGTTCTAAATTCATGTAGATGAAGCATCGAGAATCCTTCACGGTTTGTTGCATCGTTTAGTGCGGATGATTGAAATTTACTGCAGTCGCAAAGAGCATATGAAAGTATCGCTACAAAAATAGATTAGTCTGAAAAAAAAATGACTTATGTCTGAAAAACAACTGCTTTTTTAGAAAAATATGAAAAGTATTTAAACCAATCAGTAGTTCACGTGAGAAAGTTTTGAAAAATGATATATTTTTCTTTAGACGTGCTGAACCATCAATACCTTTCAACAGAGATATTGATGATACAGCGTCCTAAAGAAAGGAACACTGCATTCCGATTACAAAGAAATACGAAATTTTCTGCAAAAACTCTTCTAAAAATATTTAGGTTTTTTTTCCTTGACATTTTTAGAACAATTTGTGTGGAAATTTTCGCAGTTCTTTGCAATGTTTTTAGCTCCCCACTCTCAATAATAAGTAATTCACTTTTAAAGCACAAAAACACAAATGATGGGTTTCCTCTTCTTCAAACTAATAGAAAGGAGTTTTAAATTAAAAAAAACTTGAACAAACAAAGAGATTTCATCTTATTGTCTTAACTATTTACCGCAAATTCTACGAGAGTTATATATCTAAAGGGAGGGGTGTTTTCGTGGAGGATTTTCTAGAGGAAATCGTTATACATGGGGAAAATCAGAAAAATACCTATGCAACAAGATATTTCCTTAAGTTTGGATTTTGTAAGGGAAACTGATTCCCAACAGGTAAATAAACGCGAAAGTATCCATGAAGTGACAACTTTCTCTAGAATTAGAACCTGGATTTTAACCTAGAAATAGAATCTGGACCACAACTGGTGTGTAACTATGTTATCCACTACATCTCTGGTACACAAAACATTCATTCAGATATTAAAAAATACATTCATAAAAATGAAAACATTAACTTGGTTTGAAAATTAAAAAAAAATAACTGTTTTCTTCCACAATTAACATCATTCATAAAGAGCTTGAGGTTTCGTTATAAAGCACAGGAACATATAATTTTTCTATAATTCACATTTTATTGTTATTTATAGAAATCTTATTTAGGTTTTTTTGCCGTGAAAGTTGTGCTTTATAAGATATTCTAAGAATATATTTCTTATAAACTATGACAATAATTCATATCTTCGTACAATCTTATTATCCTGTTTAATATTAGAGGTTCAGAGTCACGGTCTTTATTTGTAATGCTAGTCATGAATTTAGTATAAAAATATGTTATGAATAATAGATTGGATATTTAAGCCAAATTATGTATCGGTATCATAGAAATAATGTAAACAAGGTCAGAACCCTTTGGTTGGTAAAAACTAAGCTTTACCTACAGAATGATAAATCATTGCAATAAATACTATTGGCATGACCAATCAGTTGATAGAAGGAAACTAAGATTTGGATTTGATTGTTTGGATTGCGGCAAAACATAGAAGGGCTGTCTGACTGTTGGAAGGGACTTTTATGGAAAACTGGCTCATGTAGTCTGCCCATTCGTTGGGATTTGAACACAGATCGAATTAACCAGGATTGCATTGTCTTAGTGCTCGGCCGCTGCTGGTGGGCCAAGGAAACGAGATTGAAACGCTTGTCTGGTCAAACTGACGAACAATACTTTTGATTTTTTTTTTCATGGCAAACCATAAAAGGGCTATCAGCCAGAGGAATGGATGATTTTGTGGAGGATTTTCTAAGGGAAACTGACTGATATGCTCGTTATACATGAGAATAAGAAAACATTTATGCCACCCGTTGGTCAGAATTCGAACCCTGATTGGACTACCAATGGTATAAGGTATTTCTCCCGCCTTCTTGGCATGCCTTCGGGGTGTAGTGGTCAGCACGCTCCGGCGCGTATTCGAGAGGTCCGTGGTTCAAGTCTCGGCGAGGGCATTGTTCATTTTTCACGTCTCGTACTTCGAAATAACCTAATGTCTCTACTGTGGCGCCCGTATAGGGCCAAAAGGTGGTGGATGATGATTTCTCACCACTAGGATTTGGCGATTGAGTCTCCTAATCCCCAGTCGCCCTTTAAAAGGGGGAGTATATAAGGTATTTCTCCCGCCTTCTTGTTGCAGTGGTCAGCACGCTCGGCGCGTATTCGAGAAGTTCGTGGTTCGAGTCCCGACGAGTACACTGCTCATTTTTCACGTCTCTTTGGAAATAACATAATTTCTCTACAATGTCAGTAGTCTTATCCACTGCGCCAGTTATGCGCTTGCGAAGAAGGTATAGTTCGTTTAAAATATAAAGCGATTTTTCCTTCAAATGGTAGGCGTATCATAACAAAAAATAATTATATAACGAATAATCCATATTTTACTGTTGCTTGTTGTTATCTACTTCAAAATCATGATTCATTTAACCTTTAAAATGCATTAATCCACAATAATCTCAACATGTTTTTAAATTCTGAAATTTTTATGCATATGAAATGATTAAATGATTAAAGAGATAAGAAAATAAAAATTTAATCAATATTTGAAGCGAAAATGAGAACTGTCATTTCATCGTGAATGTTCTGCGGCTTAATTTTGCCATGAAAATGTCTGATAGCCATTTAAATCAACTGAAAAAAATGGGGAGAAAAAGTAGTTTTACAAATTGCTTTATGAGAAATGTCAATGTACGCTTAGAAATAAAAACTCTTCGTATAGTCGCGAAATTCACCTAAAGATGCAAGTCTGTCTTATTTTCTTTTTCCCTACCTTATATCAAAAGTAGTTTCTTCTAAATCCAAACATTTCTTCAGCATCACAAAATGTTATTGCGTGACAAGGCATAATGAAAAGAACAGCATTTTTCTTCTTGAATAGACGTTTTCTAGATTTGTCGATTTAGGACACCAACCCTTTCACTAATGCTGATTTGTCTCCTAGACTGCTATACACTTTTGTATTCTTTTATGCTATACTGGCGTACTGTTACCTCTGAATATGTCTTTCCCAGCCACACCAGTTTAACTTTCATTTACAGAACGTTTTTCATTGAGTAGATGCATTAGTTATAAACATTTGTTTTGGCAGTCATATTGGAAATAGATAAATTTAGAAGACGGGATTTTCATTTGAAGCACTCTTTTATAAATTAAGTACCATATGTACTCGCGTTTAAGTTGATCCATAAACTCAGAAAAGCGAACATAAAATCAGATTTTTATTTGTACGTGCGCTAAAAATAACGGCACTCGAGTGTTTTTGTATGATTTTAGACTAACAGCTACCATTGCAATTTCGAAAAAATAATATGTTACGTTAAAAAATGGTATATTTGTATGGCTTTCCTTTATTCTAACCAGTTATTTTTATTTTGATTTTCCTGTTTCTCCTGATTTATGTTTCTTGACGAAATGTAAATTTTGTGTGACGTAGATGTAAATTTTAAACGTGTTTCAGAAGAAGTATTTAAGCTGCATTTCAAGAGTTCAAAAGAGTAGTAGCGGACTTAGTTCCAATGTTTATGCTGAGAGTTTAAAACTAGCTCTGTATTTAGGTGTTTGACATCTTTTCAGTTATACTGATATTCCTCAGCTCGGCTTTGCTGTGTGCAGTCAAATTAGCTTTAGTTAAGCTAAGAAGCCAGTTATTATATTATCTAATTTACTATTGAATTGTTAAATTCTTATTTTCTGTTACGTAGCCACAAAATGTGGTGCTTTGTCAGCATGAAATGTGTGCATCTGTTTCAATTTAGAATTAAATAAAAAGGTTATTTAAACCTATCATCTACAGTATTTCTTCTTAAAGACTAGCGAGAATTCGCCACTTAGTCTTCTACATGGGATTTAAGAGTATATGCTTCCAAAAATACATGAAAACTCTACATATTTACCATAAATAAATTTTATTTCCTAGAACAAATGAAAACAATTTTTTATCACCAAACAAACAAAAAATAAACTTTATTATTCCAAAAAGGCAATTAATTGGCTCTGAAGGACTATTAATTTCATTTTGGTATTTTGCGTTGATAACTATAAACGGCGAATCACTTTTCAAATTGTTGTCACCAAATATTAGAGCCCTGTATTATATTTAAAGAAATTAAATAATGAAGAATCTGCATGAATGTATGTATTTTTCTCGCATTGTGATAAAACAATGTTACCTACAGCCATCAAAATTTGAATAATGTAATCTTCCATAGAATATGGGCATGTGGAAGCCCTAATTTGAATTTGAAATTTGTTTTCTTATCGATTTCGTATTTTGTAACAGTTAAATGAATTTTTTATTAACAAACTCGATGATTCAAAGCGAGCAGTGGCAACACTATACGAAAAAAAAAACATTTTATCTCCAGCGCACGAGACTCTACATCGGAAATTCTAAAGATATACTCATTTTAAAATTATTTTGCGATATTGCTGTTGAACTGAATTTTATGGTTTGGGTACTTAGAATATGATATTGAATAAATAAAGGTAACACACAAAACTTTAAAAAAAACGCCCTTTTAGACGTAATTTAAAATCTGAAACCTTTGAGTTTTTAGTCCAAAGGGGCCTTGTCCCTGAAGGACTATTGTTTTCGTTTTGCGATTTTGCGTTGAATCACTCTGAATCACTTCCTGACCTTTCTTTTCCTGACCACAACTCAATGGTATGATGTAATTATAGCCATCAAGCGAAATATATGTTAGTAGAAGAAATACTCACGCATCAGGGCTAGTCAGTAAGTTAAAAGCAAACGTAAGGTTCAGGACAAGAGATCATTTTCGTCCCCCCATAATTGGTTACATCATTCCATAATGCCCTTAGATGACTTTGGTGGGATATCAAATCAGCGGATTCGGCAGCACGCAGGACTAGTGTGCTCAAACAAGCTGTCGTAAATAAATCACAGCTATGGCGGGTAAGATTTGGAAATAGCTTGTAGGCAACACCATCTGGAGGCTTTAGTATAGCTTTCCACTTCTTGTTTATTTCTATAATAAAATGCTATGAGATCAAAAGAATTTTTTTTTTGCTGAAATAGTTCATCAGTTTTATAAAAGGTGTGCCGGGTGACTTTTTATTTAGGGCTCTGTGCGCTTGGCTGGTACAAAGTATTGGAGTCCTGCTCTTGTGCAGCTTAAGGACATAAATCTTTACATAAGTCAGGATAGCGCCGATGTTACTTCTGAACCATTACATTCTCGAGAAGATAATCAAAGTACAGCTTTAATATTCTCCCTTTATAATGAGCGAAAGCCTTTCAGTTTAGAACTTCCTGTCTGTGATGTAGTAGTTATTAAAATTCCATCTTGAAATGTCTTCTTTTTTACCTGTTCAGAAACAATTATACTTTTATTTATTTAATTACGTTCATTTGTATTAGCGTTCCGACGGAAATATTCTGCTTCTCATGATTATTAAATCTTCTGTTTTGGATACGATATATCGCACTAAAATATTCAACCATGGAAACGTCAACCGACACGAATGCGGCAGTAATCCAAGCACGTAAAGAAGAAATATATTGGCGACAAATTGCTGCCGATAAGAAATTACAACCTGAAGAAAACTTTGGGTCCCAAATGGTTCTCGTGCACTGGCTACTTTTGCGGCTTTCACTTCCGTGTCAGGCAATGATACTTCTGGTTGCCAGCTGTTTATTATCAATTCAAACGGGTAGAGAGTACCTGCGTTATTAAACGTAAAACAGGCCCGCTGACATTCAGTGTGGCTCTCTGCACACTTCGTCTGCTGAGGTGCCTTTCAACCATCATTAAAATAGAACTAAGCAATGTCATGATTGCAAATAAAAAGTCCCCTCAAAAATATCTGTTTCATCTAACACATTTTCCTTTCAACAGGAATTGTAAGTTTTGATATTTAAAAATTGATATTCGTTTTTGTATTAATTTCTTCATAAATATTGACTAAATTCAGCCAAAAAAATCCCCTTGGCAAAAATTTTGAATACCACTGTACTGATTTTGAGGGGGATCTGGTACAGTTTTCTCTTCTTCAGAAGCAAAAGAGTTCTTTAAAAAAAACTTAGTATTTTGAGAAATAAAAAATCGAAATTTCAGGTTTTTGTATTAATTTCGTCATAGATATTGACAAAATTAGGCTAAAGAAAAGGGATTTATTGTGCCTTCAACATCGATGGAATTTTATTCAGTACCGACACCAGGTTAAAGCTGCATTTTTTCCTAATTTAAAATTTTACATTGGGTTTTTTCATCCAACTAAAAAGTGACTCATTCAGAAATTTAACAAAAAAAATTTAAGTATAAATTATGTTGATAGAGTTCTGTATACATAAGCACAAGAATTGAAGTCTCAAATATTTGACCATCATTTTTTTAAATTCTCTGAAACGAAGGATTAAAAAAATAAATCTTAAAATAATGAATAAAATTAATATACAGAAAGCTTGTAAGGAATTTTCGCATTCCTCTGTGCATATTCTTGTGATTTAATTTATCTACGATGAGAATGCATTCTTTTCTGTAATATAAGTGTGGCATACGCATATCCAGTTGACAACTGAAAAAAACTTGGTTGGAATCCAGGGAAAAAACACAGTTCATTTTTCAGGCTTCGAACTCTAAAGTGTTTCTAATATGTTTATAGTGGCACCCGAATTAAATATCTCATGGACTATGACTATATTATCACACCTGTATAACATCGACTGGGTTTCATGCCTTTCTCCAGTCTCAGTTTAGTCGGAAAGAATATAAGGAATGATCGCATTGCCCCGTGTGTTCTTCTAATGCAAATGATCAGAACGTTCAGTCAGAAAACTTTGCATAATTAAACTCAGTTTGGCTTAAACTAAAACCTAGTCTAATCTTCTAGATTGCCAGACGAATTCTTATTCGTTTTTACCTGTCAATACTTGTAAACTAAGTAAACACAATCCAAAAAATAATTTATGTTGTACCTCTATCTCAATGCTAAATTTCTGGCTCTGTTTAGACAGGTAGACGATTTTTTGCTCGTCTTTTTCTCCCAGTGAAAATAATTCCAAGCTCAGAAGAAGGTTTAATAAACATTTTTATTTATGAACGAGTTGGCATTCTGAACGACCATTCGTACCATGAATTTATTCGCACAATGTTACTAGGTTGGCCGCGTATTTAATTACGGCAAAGCACTCAAGGACTATCTGTCTAAGGGAAGGGATGCCTTCGTGAAGAGCTTTATAAGGGAAACTGGCTCGTATATATGATACACATAGGGAAAACCACGATAACGTCCTAGCAGCCAGTACTGGATTCGAACCTCGGACCGAAGTATTCAGAGTATTCAGAGCTCGGCGTCTGAGGTTATATATTCAGAGGTTGGCTATGCATATCTCCTAATGATGCTCGTGAGATAAGAACTGTAAATACTATCAAATAAATAGATTATACTAAAACAAGTAAATACTCAATTAGTTACTATACATTAATTACTATAATTAATAATTACATTACTGTAATTAATTACTATACCTTATAAATAAATAAAAAAATATTTTACTATACAATACTTTGACTGCCGTCTTTGACGTATGTGCAGATGGAGTGAGAATGAGACTAGTAGATCTTTACATGGATGGGGGGGAGTCAACGTTCGAATGGCCCTCTGAAATCTCATCAACAAGTAAAGGGGACATTTGCGATGAGGAAGCTGTATAAGAGGTGGAAGAGTCGACACGTTAAGATTAGCCAGTGCACACCAGTTTCTGAAATGTCGTTCTTAAGAAAATAAGTCTTAAATTTGTCCGAAAAATTTTCGTTTTCTTTCACCTGAAAAAGATGATAGTATTGTGTGACATCGTGCATAGCAGAATTTACTTTAGCAAACTTCTCAGATTTGGAAATTAGCTTTTCAAAATGTGAGCCTCCGAACTCTTTTCGACTCCAAACAAATTTCTCTCTTTCATATCTTCTGAAGTTCGTACGGAGGGGAAAGCTTATAGTTCAGAGAAGCTGAGCGGTTGCAGCCAAAAGCTCTCTCTTAACTTCAGGGCCGTTGTTCATGTATGTGTTAACTAATTTTCATCCTGGTGGGAGCCGACGAAAGTAGAAGGGACAGTAAAGGTAAAAAATCATAATCATCATTAATAAATCATAAAGTGCGACAAAGGATTTATTTGAACTTCAACTCGAAATTACAAAACTAAATGAACAATGTTAATTTCCGGTCTTCGAACAAACTACTATGTTTCAAATTATCTGCTAGTTAAAAACAGAAATTTAAACACTAACAACCTGACTACGTTATTCCTTGGCTCCCAACTTAATTTTCAATCAGAAAAAAAATCACACTGTGGAACAGACAAGTTCCATTATGGAATGCTGAAACTGCCAATTCTTTCTCCTAAACTTAAATTCTCACACCTGTTCAAGACTTAATTCATTCAGATATTTTCACGAAACAATGGAAATGTAGGAAGTACTTTAAGACATAACGTGTTAATTAAAATAAATAAACTTTACAACGAGAAGACCCATGCTTCGAATCTCAGGAAAAGCACAGTTGATTTTCCATGTTTCCTGTTGTAAAGAGTCTTATAGCGTTTGCTAAATAAGTAACAGTAGTTAGTAAATTACAATATGTAGAATAACACATAAAAATATTGCTTTCGCGTATCATAGACGGATGCAAAATTATCAAAAAGCATTTTAAAAGCCTTATCTGGAGAGGGATAGATAACAGACTTTTCCCATGCTGTTGAAATTCGCTTTTTAATGTTGTAGGGATTAAAAAAATCACGCTTTCTTAATGTAGCTGAAGGTAGTAAAAAACGTAAAGTTAATGCTCTGGAGGTATAGAAATTTCATGCATACTGTATTGTTAAATACCCATTAGATTTTATCCAAATTTAAGGCTTATTATTTTCCCCCGTTGTTTAATAAAGAGTTAAGATGCGAAAATATGTTTTAAATGTGTGGAGTCTGTTAAAATAGCCTTTAAAACTTTTAAAATTATGGGAGCCAGTAAGCACTTATAATAAATTATCACAAAACTTTTTATACTATAATAATTTATGTATTTTTTTATTCAAATATTCCTAGAGTCATAAATTCTGCCAGTCATAAAATGCATATTCCCCTAGCTATATTTTCAATGAAAATTAGTTCATAACTGATTAATTACTGAACACCTTAAAGCGCAATTACTTTCTTATTTATTCTTTGGTAATATTATCAAACTGAATTTTGATTTCCAAATTCAAATCCTTACTGACCTTATCATATTATAAGGCCAATGAGATTTTTCGATAAATTTTGCATTAAATTTTAGATAAGCAATAATTTTCGATATTCTTTCAAAATAAATCTTGAGATAAATTATTAAATATTATTAAATATTTCAGAATATATCTTGGTGAGATGTTTATTATTAACATTAAGCAAAGCAATGGTCATAGCCAAATAAAAGGTATTGCTACTTGACGGAAATATTTGTTGCGAGTCTAATGAACACGTGATACAATGAAAAAAATGAATAGGAAACTTTGAAGTAATAAAGTCTATTTTGTCGTTATTGGCTTAAATAACCACGTAAAAACCCACATCGAAAATTTACACTAAAATAGCTTAATATTACAACTTCTGTCTTCTTCTGTCATTTAGCACTGCTATTTTTAACCGCTTATTCTGAGCTCTATGTTCTCTACTATGTGATTTTAGGTTTTTAAGGCATTTATTTAAAATATGTAATTTATGTTCTACTTGAATTTCTATGGAACTCATCCTTTAAATAACAGACGTATCGTAATTGCTTGGATGTTTTTTAATCTTTTTTAACGTTTTAAAAACTTTAATGGTGAGCCTTTTAAGACGTTAGACTGTAATCTGAAGTTAAAACATAGCAATTTAATTTTTATTTGCTTTTTTATCATTTGATTTAAAAATGTGATTTTCAATGATAACAATATTCCGAAAACTGAAGTCTATGGCATGCTAAATCGTGTAGGTATTATTTTATTGTAAATGTTAAGTCTTCCTAGCTGAAATTTATTATTCAATCAGTGTACGTCTGTTCCATTAATCTTCGGCATTTCATTGCGATTTCAAACTTTTGCTCACCCTAAGCTGTTCGTCTTGCAAAAAGGGAAAAAAAAGAGTTCAGACTTCCTGGTTATTACGTACCACCCGCAGAAGATATCTATCACTTTTTATCAAAAGAGATGAGATAGAGAAAAAGAGAAAAGAAAAAAGCCAAGTAAAGCCAAGACCACAATTCGAAATGGCTCAATTTAGAATTTCCACCTGCCCCGTCACTTCTCGCCAAGCGTGATCGTAATCGTAATCGTAAAACAGCTTTCTATATGAATTCCAACTTAAACGAAGTAGATCGAGCGGGAAGAGTAAAAGAAAAGAGCGATCAGAATCATGATAATAAAAAAAGAAGAAAAGGCGCGAGGGGACAAGGAACGGTCATGTGACCGACTAGCTGTCTCTCGCTCAGTGTCTTCCCCGCGTTCCGAAGTGCCAAGCGGGCTGAACGTGTGCCAGATTGCTATGACAACGTCTCTATCAACAACGTGAACGATCGGATTTCGCATGTGGCTTGTTCTGTCTTCCTATGCATGGTGGATCATTTTTATGGCACGAAAGACAAGAAATCGGTGGATTTTTACGACAGGGAAGTTTTCAGGGAGGAAGAAACGCCTTTGATAGAACCCACCTCAAGAAGCAGCGAAGAAGTTCCCACCGCTGCTCTTGATCGGCGATTCGTCGAAGAGGATGATAAAGCATGTGACTATTTTGTTTGCCGGAAGATTTCAAAAATATTTTTGGAATAACCTGCGTTTTTAATAGCAGTGATGTGGAAGTATTAAAATGGCCAAGTCACTAGATTTATGGGATTAGTACTATTTATATATGAATTATAACATATGCTTATTATGGAATAAGAGATCTTAAAGATAGAAATGATGTTGGCTTGTGCTGACGTTCATTATCGCAGCAGAAAATTTCTCTGCACGATATCACGTAAGCGTAGTAGCAGCTCTTTCGCGTTCAACAGATATGTTTCAGCGCTTCTTCTCTGTTTAAAGAACTCTTTTATTTCTTACTGAATCTTAAAAATGTTTTTAGGAATTAATCGTAACGGGAAGGTATGTCATGGTAGCTGCATTTAGATACTTTATGGCTAATTCATTTGCTCACACCTGTTGCTCGGTTTTCGAACTTCAAAGAATTATTTGTATCTGCTACATTTGTTAAAGTTCTTTGATATCTTGAACTGATGGAAAATCAAATTTTAAAAACAAATCCATCTTCTTATGTGTTTTAAGAAATAATCCTTCTTTTTGAAATATTTTATGTTTTTGAGAACCTTATTCTTCAAAATTATTTTCTAACTACGCTTTTTCCGCTTTTCGTATTCAATCTTTTTGAGCTTTCTTCTACAATTATTTTATATTTGAAATAAATTTCTGATAATCTATTTATTAAGGATTGCCGAACAAATCTGTAACGAAGAATGTTAAAAAAATGGAATCAGACAAGTAATTTGGCTATTTGACATACAATATTATTAGTTTACTAGATATAAGAATTAAATAGTTCTAAAATAGCTAATGTTTAGAAAACGTCCTCTGAATACATTTCTTGTACGATGTTATATTACCTTTTTATGAAACAAGACTATCCGAATAACAGTCATAATTTTCTTAAAATATAAATCCATCTTTTTTCGTAGCAGTTAAGATAAAACTGAAATGAAATTGAGTTTTGAATTTCTAAAATGCCCTCAAAAATGAAGAGAAACAAAAATGGGTACTTGTTACCTATTCATCAGCTTATATTTAAGTTTTAGAAATTAATTTTAATATTGCTCAAATGCTAAAAATTTATCAAGCCTTTTCAGTAAACGTTGCTTGAAAGTTGGTTTAGTTTACTAAAAGAAATAGTCACATTTTTTTGTGTTTTTAATTTCAGAATATTCATAAAAAGTTTATGTGTCGATCTTAATTCTTAGACATACCGTCATTTTCGTAGAAGAGAATATTTTAATTGAATTTGAACTGTTTAGATTCCGTGTTGCTTTTCTTCGCAGTTCATTTGAAATTTTGCTTATATATAATCTGTATAACAGCATTTACAGCTTTAAATATTTTTTAAAGAATCCATTATTAGATATTCCCGAGTTTAAATAAATTGATGACCAATACAGAACGTGATTTTATACGTGAATTAATCAACGGTTGTGTATTTTATAAACTGAATACGAGTGCACTAAGACTGTTTTTCTACAGCAAATGTCAGTGACTGTTTAACTGAGCAAAGTTTTGAGATCTGAATGAAAAGAAGCCAGGAAAAAATCTTAGCTGCTTAACCCAGAAGAAAGCTCTTATCTGCTTTCTTTCTTACATACCAAGAAAGAAAATTTAGAACTTTTACATTAATATTACATCACCAGGCTGACAGAATTCTAAATTCGGAAAAAATATTTTAGAAATAAGTAAAATTTATCTTCTTTGATTTGAAATATGTTTCGAAAAACAGCCAACTTGCATTATATTTAGTCGACTTAAAAACCATTCAACAACAGTATTTTTTCAAATGATGTTCTCAGCAAAAATTACTTGTTCAGGAAGTTCCTCTATAAAAAATAAAATAACTAGCAGATATGGAATCCTATCGGGATGTAAACTTTACTCCAAGATTAGAAAAACTAACTGTTAGAAACTGCTTTCACGTTGACTTTTATAGTGTGAGCACTTCTTTCTTGTTTATCAAGCGAGTTATACTATTCAGAAGATATGGTCAAATTAAGAAGAGTTACCACGACCGTGAGCTTGCAGTTCTTCTTCATCAAATCTTGGTGATAAAAACCGTCATAAAAATGAGCTTGTGAAATTCTTCGTGATCATAATGGTACAGGTCGACAAAAAAGTTCCAAATGCCATTAATGTGCTGACGCCTCTGGAATTAATAACACCCCTAGCGGGTAGAAAGAAAGGTATTAACCAGGTGAGTTTCATGATCTGTGTCCACTGAAAATATTTTATGATGCAACTATTCTGATGTAGTCTACTTTTACGCGCGTAAGCATCTAGTCGATATCTTAATTTTTTTAGAACTATTAAACTGTTGATTACATGTCGTTAAAAACTGCAGTAAATTAAAATATCATATAAATCAGGTAAAAACTGTGGTAGGTGAAGAATTTGAAATTTAGAAAAATTTTCGGCTACATTTAATATACATAGTCAATTAAAAGGAATCATCCTGTTATAAGTAATTATAGCAAATAATGTAACTAGTACATATTTAGGCGTGATAAATTAATTTAACTATGCACATTTCACGTTTCTTATCATAGATCCCAGATGCTCTTGGTAAGATTTTTACATTACAAGGCACAAATTTAATCTGTAATGCATAAAAGCAAACGACAATGCTTTTTCCTCAACTGGTCTCCAAATTTGTCAGACCTCAATCTTCGCAAACAGCTTTTGGGGGCGAAGGATGCTAAAGATATTCTCAGAACACCTGTAACACATAACAAGAAATTTGAGTGATTAGTGTTTAATATGAGGCATCACAAGTAAATATGTTCCAATCAAGTATTTTGCTTTGATGGCTTAAACAACTTGACTGTGCAGTGAACCCTGATTTAGATCTTTCACAAAACAGACAAATCGTCAGCTTTGTATTCGGCGTAGATTTTTGTAAAATCCCGATCAATTTCGAGGGCAAAACGGGTCCCCTTTCATCAGGAGCAAAAAATTCTGAGACCGAAGAGGGACCTGTTTTTCCCTCGAAATCGATTGGGATTTTACAAAATCTACACCGAATACAAGGTTGTCGATTTGCCTGTTTTATTTTCCACGGCGGCGCGTTTCTCTTGCGTCGAGATCTTTTATACTTGAAGATGGTCTGGTCTTTTTCCGAGGGGTCTTCTTCGACAGATAATGTTTATTTAAGCTCTCAGGAATAAGGGTCACTTTCAAAGGTAGTCATCTATAGTGGGTGGTGACTACGAGAGAGTTCGCAGCATGTACTGAATTCATGGAAAACTAAAGATTGAAGGAAGCAGTTTTTATTGCAATTTTAACTTCTGTACGCAGTCATTCTGATGGTACACTACTATTGCTACTTTCTCAAAGCTTCTGCATATTTTTGTAGATATCACTTGTTAGAATATTCTCTTAGCTCCCATTTGCATTTTCCTGAATTTCAAAAATGTCCTAAACATTTTGAGCTTATAATCGTAAAACATTATTTTAAGACATACCTCAAATTCTTGCATTTGTTAGGAAAATTACATATAACACATATGAAGTAGAATGTTCTGAGAATGCAATTAACATTAGAGATAATTTATTCGAAATCGGCATTGTTTGTCAGCTGCCTCCTATGTTTAAAAAATAATGGGATATTGAGCTTAGATGAATAGGAAAACAATCCTAATATAATGCTCAATTTAAAAGCGTAAAGTGAGTATCTAGATTTATGATGGTCGCGCAGAAAGATGCTGAGGTGTAGAACTTCACTTAATAAATCGGCAAGGAACGCACATACACACACACACACACAAAATAAACAAATAAGTAAATAAATAATAAAAATCGAAAAGTTTTTAACGGTCGCCCAGAAGGCTTTGTAAAGGTTTTTTACGCTCTCACTGAGCTCGCAGTCTATCCATCTGCTGTTACACTTAATTTTTAAGCCCTTTTAAAGATTTATTATTAAGCATCATTTTCTTCACACCTGTGCCATATACAATTCAACAACAAAATTACAAAAATTTTAAAAACATCATAGCAGTATACGTTTAGATTTTTCGATGCAGGGTTAAGTGTTGGCATTTTTCTGGGTTTTTTTTTTTTTTTTCAGGTCTTTTCTTAGTTCATCATATCAATGCTCAATTTTCTTACTAAGATGGCTATAAAAAACTTTTTTGTCTTTTTATTATCAACATTTTGTGTGTTGACTTTATCTATTAAATGTCAAGCTCTTGCCGCTTACGCGTTCGGGACTAACGTCCTTTTTGAGCTAAAGAAAAAGATAAAATTCCGCAGTATTGTATCGTGATATGAGACATCGTGATAGAAAATAAAGCGGTAGAAAACAAAATACTTCTCAGTTTCAGAGAATCATGGTAAAAAATAAAACAGCTACAGAATATTATAGATAATATCAGTTTATACATCTCTGATAAGTCTACAAATTTATAAAAGTATGTTTTATTAATTGCTTTGCCTTCTGCTACAATTTTGTGCAATAAAATTGTAATTGTACTTAAAGAACTGTCAAGTTTGAATTATTTATTTTTTTCATGATGTTCTGCATAGCACAGTTTTAAAATTGCACAGTTTTGTACTGGTTTATTTTTACTCTTCTATGTTGCTTCTGTAGCGATGAATTGTTTTCTTGTCTAGAATTGTTTTTAGGCCTAGAATAGTTTTTTTGTGTTGATTTTGACTCATAATATTTTCAGTACAATAATATTTTCGCATATGTGGTTGCTCATTTTCTTCATTGGCCGTTAATGTGTACGCATTGTTGGATGATCATTTCCAGATGGCTTAAAAAAAAAGAACCAGTTCCTATCGCATTGCCTTTCGGATCATAAGACCTAATCCCGCCTTGTTCATTTGCTTTGGCAATCCGAGTAAAAATAAATTCTACTTGCATAGCAGTACTGCTACCTAAAGATGCCTGCACATTTATGTCGGAATTTTCTTAAGGTTGTTTTTTGTAAGTCAGAAACTGATCATCTGCTTTTTGCAAGTTAGAAACTGATTGTCTGCTTTTTACAAGCTAGAAACCGATCATCAAATGAGCCTCTTTATGTGTGAATTCGAGATTAATATGTGATGAACACCTTTGTGATTTTTTTTTGTTCTTTTCATTACGAGTAACCAGTTTCCATAAGCGTACCTTTACGAAGAGAGACTGTTATGAACGGCTTCCACTCCAAAGACCAGTGACTCTTTGGTAGTTGCTAAATTCCAAATTCTTCTTAAAGTTTTCCAATAATATTTAGATTTACTCATTGTAATTAATTGCGAAAAAGCAGATAAAATTTGTAAGGTCGACAAGGACTTCTGTGCCAGAAACAGGCTTGCATTTGTGTTACAAATGAAAACCTTGTAAATTCGTAAGAAATCATTTCGGAAGTTGCTAGAACTGGAAAGTCAGATTTAAGTTATTAATTTAATGCTTAGCGTTTTCTGAAAACAAAATAAATGATACTTTCTTTGAATTTCATAATAATGGTGTATATTTTTATGTCTTAAAACTAACTGCATTTTGGAATAATACTTTTCTAATTCGAGTAGTAAGACGCTTATAAAACGTAAGAACGGTGTAAAATATTTTATAGGTAATTTCCATTAATCAAAAAAATAAAATAATTAAAGGCAAAAACCTTTAAA
>KK121168.1:171596-216318 GCA_000611955.2 Stegodyphus mimosarum
ATATGATAAGTGTATAAATTGATCCGGCACTGTTCCGCGTAAGATATTAATATTTGTTTTAAATCATGTTTTGTTATTGTTTTCAATAAATAATCAAAGACAACTACTGTAAGATAAATGACTCAACACTTCAAAACGATGACACCACAGCGCAACATAGTCAAGAGCTTGTACGTTACAGCTTCTGTCATATTTTCGGATGTTGTACTGTGCCGTGGAGGACTGGAATTTCCTCAGTGTCGTTAAAGTGAATGTATGACTGACAAAGTTCCTCAATTTTAAACCATCTTAATTTTAGACGGACAGGGTCAAAAACTGTCAGAAACCTTCGACGAGGACATTTCGTAATCACTAGCAATTTTCGTAATCACTAGCATTAGAGCATTTATGGAGTCGTCTTCTAACCTTGGTAGATCTTTGCCAACAGTCCAATAGTTATCGCTGAATCCATTTCTTCAAACAAGCCAGTAGCCGATTGTTCTGACGATGTCTAGCAATCTTCGTGGATTCATTTTAAATGTCAACCAATTTAAATTGAGTTTTAATTAAATGACATTTATTTTAACTAATAATTAATTTTTATCCTTGAATGGTTTTTCAAGGATATTTCTCGATTTATTTTCACAACAACATTGAACAAAAAACGAGATTACGAGTTTAAAGCAAAATGTCTTTAGATAAAAATAAATTTAGGAACATAAATTAAGGAAAATACCCATTACATTACATTAGACAGAAAATCACCGGCATGGTATCAAAAACAATGTTGGTCAATATTATCCGTTTGACCTACTTCCTCTGTTTTACTGCATTAAACATTCGCTAGAGGATCCTTTTTTCCCCATCTTAATGGACGGAAGGCATTAATGGTCCTGCTTGGTGCAATTCCAAAATTCACTTACACTAAATCTCCACTTAATGCATTAGAAACGATAACTTCGCAGTTCAAAAAGTAAAGCTGACGCGGGATGCGGTGAATCCTTGAAAGCCTTTTTTTACTGCCCACTTTATCTAATGTCTTGTTCACTAAATAGCTTGGGAAATTTTCATACGTTTTAAAAGCGTTATTTATCGTTTTAAAAGCGTTAGCATAATCTAATACTTATCATAAAATGATGAAAAATTAATCACAAAAGATAATACGCATTAAATATTTTTAGCATTTCAACGAAATAAAAGTTCATTCGTAAATGAATTTGTATTTCATATAAAAATATATTCTTCATTTATGTGAGCTGAATCTTCTTTAAATTATGTGTGCATGTAGAATTGCATGATGCATTTGCAACAATAGCAATTTTCAGAGGATATTAAAACTGGTAAATTGCGAAAAAGTAATGTGTTTGATATGCTCATTATGTTACACGTTTTTTCTATTTATCTTCAGGTTTACTCAGTCTTTTAATTACATTTTTGCTGAATAAAGGTTCACTGGTAAATAAAATTGAATTTCAAATAAAGTATACTCGTGTGCAGAATTAAGAGAATTTTCACATTATGTCGAATTTCTGAAACTTAATGGACAGATTTTAATGAAATTTAGAATAAATATACAATTATAACAGAGAAAGAGATTTACCATTCAAAATTATTTTATGTCCGTATGATTATCAGTAAAGTTCACAGTGCAGGTATGTCCAAATCCACATTGTAATATCAAACTGAAAACGAGTCTAATATACAGTGTGGTCCACTCTCACAGCCAGACAAGTCACGTAACATGACGGTATACTGCAAAAGAAGCAGTTCAACAGGCCCTGTGGCAGTCAATCCTATTCCTGCAGCAAGGTAGTTTCGAGCTCCAGGATGGTTCTCGAAGGGAAATGAAAAGATGAAATTGTCATCAAGGAGCGTCTCAGACATGCTGTATAGGGTTAAGCTCAGGAGACCCGACTGGTCAATCCATGCAGCGAATGTCCTTACTTTCCTGTAATTAAGCCGACCAGCTAAGCCCTATGTGGACGAGGTTTGTCGTCTATTAACAAAAAGCAACTGCGCCCCTGAAAAATTGAATACAGGGCTCTAAGATGTCCTTTCCGTATCTCACAGCAGTCAGGAGCCTTTGTCCAACACATGCAGGAGTGTGCGGCAGTCCACCATAATGCCTGCCTAAACCATTATACCTCCGCCACAGTAATGATCTTTTTTCCTGATGAGAGGTAGTTGGTATCGTGTTTCCATTCTCTCTCTTGATACAGGTACGTCAAGAATCAGTGTCCAGGCTGAATCTCGATTGATCTGTAAAACGCACAGTGCTCCTGTGGAGCGCATGTTGTCATGCTAAACGCGTTTCCTTGTGTGGTGTAGGGAGCGTCATGCAAACAGATGGTCTTCTGGCATACAGCCCTATCTAATGAACTTTAGGTCTCACTCTGATCTTCATCTCTTCACTCGATTGCATTCGCTGATAAACTTCATTGATGACCTATATCATTTTATTATTTTATCATTCTTAGGATTATTTCAAAATGTATAAGGAATAATACGTTTTATAAAATTTATGTTATAATTTTATGACTACTGATTCATTTTTAATATTATTGAATGCTAAGCGGATAATGCAGACAAATAATGGAAATATTTTATTTAGAAGTAATTTCAAAATTTAACTGAGAAATTATCTGCTTTGTATTTGAAGCTAGTAAAGCAATTACTTTTTAATGACTCTGTAGAGCTATTAGGTTATTTTGAAACAGGAGACATGAGAAATGAGCAATACCCTCGCCAGGAATCGATCCTGGACCTCTGCAATACTCGCCGAGTGTGCTACCGTTACACCATGAAGGCATGCTGGATATCTTATAATTCAAACCTTAAATTTAACAAATTATTTCAATTATGAATATGAAAAGGGTTTATTCAAAGATATGATTACGAAACAATATATGTGCTTATAGATAGCTTTGTAAATCAAATTAGAGAGGGTATTGTAGAACAAAATGAAAAATCTCGATTGTTCTTCCAGAAATGCGATTAATGTACGGTTTATTTTACGATAATGCGCGTGCGTCTTTTTGGCAACCTTCATACGCACCTGATTTCTCTCTCCATACAATTATTTTTATATTACTCATATACGTCTAAATATTCATTCTGATTTATGATGCATATTATTACGAATTTTATTGTTGGAAAATTGCACATTTTTGGCTTTAAAATGATTGAACTATGTTATTCTTATCTTCCGGTTAAGCTTTTTATGCCTTTAGTTAATCTGCATGCGATAGTTGTAGCATTATCAGCAATTTAACACTTGTTTAAGTGCGACTAAGCATAACTTTTGTTTACATTTGGTTTATATTAATTTTGTATTTTACATTACACTTTTTTTTTACATTAATACATTTGGTTTACGTTAATTTTTGTTTATATTTGTTACAGCCAGCTTTGTTTAGATTTGAATAGCACAATAGTGAATTCAGCTTCTGCAAGTTCAATGTCTTTTTGTCGAGTGGGACCAGAATTAAACTTCATTTTTGAGAGCTGAAAAATCTGCCTTTTGTCCGAATTGCTTGTTTTTGCTTAGAAACTGTAATTTAAATTGTAAAAATTGTTTTTTGATTGTTTCAATTGTATTTGGTGTTTTATTTTTTCTCTTTTTTTCAATTTTTAATGAAGATATTCTGAGGTTTTATATATTTTTGCGTTGTCGCGAACTGAGAACAAAATTAATTGAATGAGAAATATATCTCTAATGAAATTCAAGGAAATATTTTAAAATTAAATGCTGCAAAAAGTGCGTAATATTCCGTACAAGGAAGTGATATTTTTTCCAGTTTCAGCTTAATGCTCTCCTAAATCGTTGCTCCACTATATTTGTCTTACTGCATTCATCATCCACGCGGCTTGGAAAATTCCCATGTTCAGAAATCTATTAACAATCCCGCTTCATGATAGCTTTGATTTGTTTTACAAATTATAATAACAGAATGTTTACTAAAGTACAAACTTACTAAAGTACAATATTTATAAAAGTAGTAACTAATAATAACATCAAGGTTTATTTCATTTACATAAGAGATAAAATGTTTCTGAGACTATATATTATGTAATTCTGTTAACGGAATGTTTTAAATATGTTAACGATACTTATGCTTTTCATTCATTTAATAATATTTCAAGTTTTCATATATTATTAATATCAAGTTTTCATATAAATGAATATAAAAAATAGCAGTTTTAATTTTAAAATATTTTGCATTTTATTTCATTGTAATGAAAGCATATATCTGATTTGCATGTAGTATTCAATATATCTTTAAATGAAATAAGAAGTTTGACACCAAAATAAACAAAAATTTACCGCTGACTACAGCTTCGTTGGAGGTCCAGCCAGTATAGTGGTTAGTGACCCTGACTGCCTTAGCAATGGGCTCGGGTTCGAATCGCGGGAAAGGCATGGTTGGACCTGTCAGTTCCTTCATAGGAGGCAACGTTGGCTACCTACTAAGTATTTCCGGAATGAATTGGCCATCACTTCCGGCCCTTGCAGTAGCGCAAGGCTAATGACTATTAAGTAAAGCCCCCGGCTATAAAAAAATACCTAGTATTATTGAAGTGCAGTTGTTGTGGTGGTGAATGCGGTAAAGTTGTAGTGTATGACGCTGAAGCTCAAAATATATGCTCACCTCCGAGTAGATCGAAAAGATACATCTTCTGCCCACGCTATCTCGTCTAACGTGTTTTCCACAAAATTTCATACCATAAGTTATGAATTATTTATACAAATAATTATCTATAATAATCATTGTTTTGATTGTTTTATGCACAGTATTACCTAAATCGTTGCTGGCTCTTGTCATCATCTTAGATTATTCTCCTCTCATATTTTTATCGTAATAATAAATTTATAAGGTAGTTATAAGTAAATTTTAAAGAAATTTTTATTTTACTGTAATCATGATAGGCATTACTACTGCCAGGGATTTAGCAACAGCGTTAAAAATATTCCCTTTTAAAAGGGAATATTTTTAACGCTGTTGCTAAATGTTTAAAAAAAATCATAAATTTTGCGTAACATTACGTTTTAGTATTTTTTAATGATCTCTACAATTAATTTGATTTAAAGATTGAGGTGTGGTTTCCTAAAAAAGTATTATTTAAGACTGTTGTAAAATACAACATAGAAATTTTCATAAACCTTTGTATCGTATTAAGTTTCAGTTTTATTTAAATGATCGCAAGCAATTCTGTTGCTTTAAAGATTAAGAAACCAAATAATTAAATATTCTTGAATAAACAGAACATAAAATTGCTTGTACTTTGATTAATTGTTTGTTAAGTCGAATATGATTAATCACTCGAAGGCTATCTGCCTAAAGAGAGGTATGCCTTCAAGAACCACATGGGACGATGAATTACTTTAATAATATTCTTTATGAATCTGTATTTCCAGAATGCTTGACACGGCTTTTTTGCCTTTAAAAAAAAGCTTTAACGAAATAAAATATCCAAACTCTGTTATCTGTGCCATCAACGTGATAAAAGTTTTACAAGACTCAATCTCCATTCAAAACCGAAAAGGGATTATTTATACCTTTCTTCAAAAGCATACAACCTTCACTGATCAAACAAAGCATAAAAACTAAACAACATTAAAAAAAAAAGTGGAAAACTAAAAAGCTAGCACTTAACGGATAACAGGGGTGTGGCTAAGAATTGATCTTGGACACTGGGATAGAAAGATCTAAAATTGTTCTTTCCTCTCTTACTTGATTAAAGTCGTTAAACATGAATGTCCTCCAAGAAAAGTTGTATAAGCCTTTTTTTTTTCCTTTGCTGGCCAATAGGTCTTTGCAGGCTATTTATTAATGAAACACTCGGAGCACCCCATCTTTTATATCCGAGTATAAAGCTCATAAACACTATTACTAGGAACAGATAACTTAACGGTGGCCTTCAAAGATTTCCCAGTGTCATTGTGAATATCAGGGAGCTTGTGTCTTCGGCGTCTTTGCAGAAAAATAAATTAGTACATTTATTTACCCGTTATTTACAACGGCTTCGCAGGCTAAGTGAAACACGTTCATTGAATATTATGAAAAATTTTTTTTCTTTTGGCATAACAACTGAGGTTTGATCATGAACTTCCTTAGAATACTCTTCAATTCCATTCTCCCTTTCGGCTGAGCTTTTTCAGTTGATAATTTTAATAATATTAAAGCCGCTATCGACACAGTCAAACCATCAAAGTCTGAGCCTTTTCCTGACTTATTTTGCCATTGATTTGCAGCTAAAAAATTTTCAGTTTTAGAAAAGAAGAAATCGTTTCGTAAATGTGACCAGAAAATTTGATGCCGTTAACTTTGATGCAATATAAAATATTCCCTTCTTTATATAATTTATATAATTCGTTGATATATCTATGTCGCCACAACACCTTAATGTTTGTAGTACCCAAGATTGTCTTTAAAATTCTCCTTTCAAAATATTTAGATGAGTTTCTTGCAAAGAATTCGTTCAGCAAATGTGACCAACAAATTCCGTGAAGCTAATTATTACCTAGATGAAATTTATTATTTTAACATGAAGGTGCACATATACTCTATATACTAGAGACTTCGAAGCCGGGGATTTCCTAGTATCACTAATTAATAGGTCAAACTTAATTGGTGTAAAAAAGCCCGATAAATTGATTTAGACTAAGCAAAATTCAATCTTTGTTCAGTTTGTACTGTAAAAAATATCTTTGTGCTTCTCGTGAGACTTCAGCACTGCTCCCTTATCTAGCACAGGATATAAATTAGTTTAGTTAGTTCATGAATTTCATCTTTTAAATGAATGAATTAAAGATAAATAAAAGAAAGAATATATGGCAGTTCTTTTCTATTCAACGGGTTGCGCTTCAACAAGGTTTTTTCATTTATTCTTATCCTTATTTCTCTTGTTTAAAACTGTGGCAAAACAGTGCAAGATAATTTTCTTCTCTAAAGAATAAGTAACTGTCTAAGATTCACTGAAAGTGCCTAAAGCATTTCCGTAAAATAGTGTTACGAATTTTGTATATATGTAAACAATTTAAGCGAAATTATACACAAATTTTAGTATCTCTTGTTTAACGTAACATGAAAGGCCTCGGAATGCGAAGCATCGCCGGAAAAATAAGGTTGTAGTGATGAGTTCCATTTAACATTTATGTAAATGGCGGTCTCGCCAAATTGGCGAGATGGCGCCAAGCTGGCGAGGATTTTGGACTTTTAAAGCCAAATTAGGGGAGAAATTCCTAAACGTTTGGCGACCATTAGCTAACATTTTTATCCGATCCCTGTGCAGCTGTAACTGTCCCTGTGCCTATGTAAATTTAATTGTGTATGTTTTCCAGCAATTTCAAGACATCGAAGGTACAGGAAATTTCTCGGCGGACATGGAAAAAAAACTACATAAAACAGGAGAGAGCATCAATTTGCAGTTGAGCTCTCAGGGTTTTGAGAGATCTTCGTGCGAGGTTCCCTTTTAGATGCCCTTTGCACTGCGTTGTGTTCAGCGTTCTTAGCAGTTTGAAGTTGTAACTAGTGGCTGTGCTGTGTCATACTGAGAAGAGCTGCACGTGTACTTAAAGATCCAGAACTGTAAAGTGTTTTTATTTTTTTGAAAAATAAATTTCATCAAGCTATCGTCGGTTCTGTATGCATTCAATCAATTGCGATCCCGTACCCACGTAACAATATTTATCATTCTAGAATTAAATTATCCAGTTTTAGAAACCTTTTTTTAAGGGTTAATTTTGTAATGTTTCATTTAATAACGTTCGAATCCAATTTCATTCCCGATTACAATAAATAGAAAAGATTACTTTTTATTTAATGCGCCTCAAATTTTATCAGATTTCAAGATGATATATTTCAAGTGTGTGACGTTTCACCAAACTGTATCTCTTGCAATCGTGTAGGAATGCTAATGCTCTTTCGGACTTCGTGGCGATCTACTCAGCCAATAAGTAGAATTCTGGAGCTAGCCACGTTCCATACTACTCACTCATGTTATAAGATTGGGTTTATAGATTGTCACTTTCATGGTAGAGTGGAAAATTACGACAATACTACCCCTAAATAATATATTGGCTATAGTTTTAAAAATTCATCAGACTGGTTCCGATTTACGGTTGTGGAGTCATGCGTGTAAAAAGAACAAATAAGCATATTGGTTGGGAGGTATTCGAAAAGAGAAACAACTCCATGGCTTAGTTCCGCGGATAATTTTTCTGCAGTCGTATAGCGTGTGGAACTCCTTTGCAGAGAGATTGCAACGCAGATGTTTTGTTGTTTGATTTTTAGAAACTGGGTCATGCAAGACGTATTTGTCGGGTGAGATAATTAAAGTAGCCTGTTGCCATGTTGTTGAATTGAAAAGGATATGCTTTGGAAACACGCTTATCTTAATAAAAGATCATGTTTTACAACCAGTAGGGAGACATATTTGATTTAAAATGTACTTTATTTATTGTTTTCGTTGAAATAATTCTAATTAGGATTGGCTTTATTCATGACTTTATTGACTCTGTACTCAAAGAATTGTATTTCAATAGATTTTAAACAGTAAATTTTTGAGTTTATTTACTTATCCAGGCAAATATGCAGATTATTTCTAGACTACGTAGTTTGCATATACATATACAAAGAAGAACAGAGGTATTTGTTACAAAAATTGTTATTAACATTAGTTGGTAAGATAATAACAACAAGACATAATTTCTACAACATTTCTAGCCTCTTATTTTTTTCAACAGTCACTTTGAAATAGTACAGATCTTTTAAATTTTTAAAATGTTTTATGTGAATGGTGTAATTATGCAAAATGTTCTGAATTTTTTTTATATTTCACCTAATTTTCGGGCACTGCATTTCCCTCTTATTTTCATAATATTTTCCCCTTATTATTACTTTATTTCCTATGTTATTTATTTCTTGATTTCTAATTTCTTTCCAATAGCTTATTTATAATCAAGTTAAAGACGAAGGAAACCAAATCATCATTCAACACCTACTGATTGCCTTTTGATTTCATGTGTAATTGGTAATCAGAGAACCAACTAATTTGCACGTTTATTTAAATTCCTTCTCTTCATTTTGGAACAGAAATTATATTTGATTAAACATAACTTATGTTTCCTATACTTTCATAAAAACTAACTTTGAGGTAAATTCAGTTTCTTAATTCATGTTTTATCCTGAAGATATTGCCCGATAACTGTTTATGAACAGAGCAAACTTTGTTATTGTCGTTGCTTATTCATCCTGATATGCAGCATGTAATGTGTATACAAGCCAGCTTCCCTCAGAAGCTCTTTTCGTTGGGTAGATAGCACACAAATGCTTTGCTATAACCAAACAAATCAAACCAAACTTGGTCTGCAAAAAGTACACAGGGTTCAAGGGGTCGCTTAGCCCCCCCCCAAAAGTCAGTTGTCAATTAAAGTGGGCTTATATCTTAAGATGAGCTAACCACTAGCAAAAGGGCAATAGAACAGCTTCTGGTTTGTTGGCATTTGGCATTTCTTTTCGATAATAGCATACAAGCTTTAACTGGACATTAAGGAATGGGCTGAATGCCAAAACTGGGCCTACCAAGAACTTAACATTTACTACATACTTACCCATTCTACTCAATGACACTAAAATGCAGCAATGACACCCCACAAGAGGCCCAATGAAATTACATAAGGCCCAGTGACACCACATAAGACTTCGGAGAGTGGGCAAATTCTAATACGATTGTATACAGTAACATGATCCCTTACTTAAAATTCCATCAAAGAAGGAAGAATTTCTTTGACCTTGCTATCTATGGACTCAGCGTCTATTTAATCCGTCTGATAACTCCGAAATTTGTCTAATTGATTTTACAGTAGACCTCTAAAGAGCAGAACAAAGTTTTTCCCTTTTACATAATTTTTCCCTTAAACTATAGAGATTTAAATAAAAATCAGCTGCAATAAAAACATTACTCATGAAGGTTCACAGTTTAAACCGCACAACTTTTAAAACTGCTCGAAATGTACTTCTTCATATTTGGGACAAGAGGAACATTATATTCGGATAAACATAAAATATTGTTTTCTTACCTCCCTACCTACTTAATAAAATAAAATTACTTAATAAAGTAAATATTTTAAAATCCGAACTGCATCTTTTATTTGTTTGGAATTTTAATTACAATATTTATTCTTTGTTTAACTGGCAGAATAATAAAAATGATGCAATATATCCTTGAACATTTTCTGAAAAATGTAAAGCTCTTTCATAATGAATCATTTGTTATATATTAATAAAAACAATTTTATTCTTATAGTGAAAATTACGAAACACTGTATTAAGAGCAAAATGATCACAACTAATGCACAATACTAATAAAAAACGTAAAGAATTATGACATTCCTCCGTGCGAGCTGTAGTAGTGTAAGCAAATCCATTTAACAAGTAGAAGATAGCATCGTTTTAATTCCAGAGAAGGCTAAACTGGTTTATTCAGGTACCTCCTGGTTCCAAATTATAAAAAAAGGCTGTCGTCGGTTTCCGAACAGAAACTGTAATGGAAGTTAAATCCCCTTCCCTTGGATTTGGACGACTGGATTTCGATATTTCTTCCTTGCCTTGTAAGTGGAGAAGAATAAGCAAAATTATCGCTCTTTCCCCGGCCGTGTTCTTACGGTGAAAATCGTTAGCAGATATAGTTATCAGGTAGAAGATTTTGAGTTCATATCCTGTGCAATTAATTTTTCATATTTTCTGATTTCGAAAAATATAATAATCTATAATATCCTGTAATAAAACTCGATGGACGCTAACTCGTCGTAACTTGTATCTGGGGAACTGAATTTCGTGGCTTGTTCCAGCTCTCCTTTAAGTGTAGAAGAATGTAAAGAATTATTGTATTTTCACTGTGTGTGCTTGCATAGTGTTAGCACAGCTACCTGATAACTGGAAGATACACGGTTCGAATACCGGTAACAGAACTGTTAGTTTTTCGTTTTCCTCTGCTTGCGATAACCCTAATAATCTCTATAGTTAACCCTGAAGTAAAATATGAAAGAATGCGTATCATGCCTTTCTCCAGTAGCGCCTCGTGTGAAGGAGAGTTTTTCGCATTATTTTTCAGTTTCCACATCGAAAATTCAAAGATACTCTGCACAGCTAATTCTGATGATGATACATCTTTTATTTTAACCTGTAAACTTCTTTTGTACTTGTAGGACGTATTTACATAATCTTACATAAATAATTAGTAAAATGAATTCTTCCTAAATAGAAAATATTGCAAATTAACTTAAAGCAATCTTTAGCATTCCAAATCGTCAGCAGAATTCAAGGAATAAGCAGTTATACTTACTATACAATAGCTGTAGTGCAGTATACATGAATTAGTTATCTTCATTCTAATTTGAAAAAAAACTCGATAATAATTATATTCTAATTTTAGTCGCTGATTTTGATTCGAAGGTTTGCCATTTGTTCTCGAAACATTAAATTATTTTTTTCCAAGTTCAAGATTACTTTCGGATACTCAGAGCTGAAGGATTCTGAATATCGGACTATACAATATTGACTATTATGTTAACTCCCGACCAGTCGGAGTGGATTAAACAGTTAGCGAATAACCCACGCCCTGTCTAAAACAGTTTGCTTTTAGCATAACGATGAAAAATTACTATCGCAGACCATCAGCATAAAATAGAAATGTTTACAGAAAACAGAAAAAAGAAAGAAAAATGCATCGGCTAACAACAGTAATAGCATATGATGTCATAGGGACGGGAAGTTCTTTTTATTTGTAACAATATATATATATAATATAACTGTACTGGCTGATCCAAAAGTTGTGCACATCAAACTTTCAAAATTACGGAATTTCTAGAATGGACATTACACTTTTATTTTGTATCGATCAATGATATTTTTATGCTGCTATAAGTAATGGATCACATGAAACTGCTGTTCTACTTTATGCTGTTAGCTTTAAAAACCGTTTGTTTTGGTACAAGATGGGAGTGAGATTCTCCCAAGCGAAATGGATTTTTACGATTGAGCATTACTTCGCAATGCATCTTTCTTACAGAAGACATCTTACATCTTTCTTTGTTGGTGATTGCAACATTTTTTTCCTGACTTAGTCCACTTTGATCGAACTCAGAAGAGATGTGCTGGCACTTTATGATGAAGAATGAACACGTCCAGTTTTTCGAAATCATGTTATCGAGTGGAAAATCGTTATCTCGTCAGGTTCATGAAAATGTGAGAAGTTTCTTTAAGCTTTAGTTTTCCGTCCTTTTCCGTAACAATGCGTTGCGAAGTAGCGCTCAATTATAAAGTTTATTTCTGCTTGGGAAATACGCATCTCCATCTTCCATTAAACAAATTAAAGCTAATGGCATAAACTACAACAGAATTTAAGTGATGTATGTTATGGGGCTGGTAGCCATGAAAACAATTTGGCCTTTCCACAGCTTTTGAAAGTTTGATATAAGGGATTACTCTGTATTTAATCGTTATGTATAAATATTGTTAGATCAATTGTTAAAAAAAATTTCTCAATATAAATTTCTCAAATAAAAAAAATAAATTAAGTACACAACCATTAATCTCATTTTTTACATTGACTCCTAACGAAATGCAAGTGTAATAAAAGCAAAATTGATAATGGGATTTGCTCGGTAAGTGTGGAAGAAATATGGACAGGGAAAGGAAGAAACAGGCCTAATAGCGTCTAAGCGATAAAACTGCTAAACACCGGTAGTTCGAATCGAATTCATATTCTGGCGAACAAATTGGCTGTATAGTTGATTTCGAGGTTTTTCCAAATGTTTAGCGTAAAATAACAAGACCGTTTTGCTTAAAACGTTCTCTATGAAAACATCCATCCTGTTAGGCAGATATCTTTTATGTGCTTTGTCGTAATTTAAATAATCCAATACAATCCAGTTCAGAAAGAAACAGAGAAAGAGAGAATTTTGAACATTGATTTTATGTACGCAATCGAATGAATTTTATCTCCAGATTATACTGATCAAAAACTACTAGATCGTATTACACTGTTAGATTTAAATAAATTTTTAGCAACATTTTTCTGTTCATTATAGTGTGGATTAAACTTCTTTTCTCTGTTTGTTTAACTGGTTTCGGATTAGACATGATTATGAGTTAACTGACATAGACCAAGATAATCGGAAGTTGACTGTGATACTTACTTTTTACTAAAGGCAGTTAAACATATAACTTAGGTTTTTTGAAGAAAAATGAAAATCAAGCAAGTTTAGGTGAAAAAAGCCGTTAAAATAGAAGTAGTAAATAAAAGAGAGAAAAAGGTTCAAGGCCAAAAAAAGTCATTTCTGACATTCCTACCGCGGATAGTCCCCCGGGAATACATCACGTTCCATCGCATGCCTATAAATTTTCACACTTTTTGGTGTCAGCTGTATATCATTAGGCAAAACCTGTCTGTCGTGTTCCTGAAATATTAATTCAGAAACTCTGACAGTTGTTGAAAAGTTTCGGAATTACCGGCATGAGCCAAATTAAACAGAAATCATTTTAAAATATTTAAATTAATATTTAGTGACATTTTGCGCTTTTCAAGTAAGTTTGGTATGACATAACTTCAGTTAGAACTCTGATTTAAAGTTTCATTATGGATAACGAAATATGACTTAATATTGACTTATTATATCATTAAGTTTATTTTAAACATTGTAGATCATAAATGATTATTTCGAACTCTGTAAGCATAATTTGTGGATGAATCATAAAGCTTTCGTATTTGAATTTAATTTAATGAATTTTATCACCGTATGTAACTTTTGCATCAAATCTTTTAACGCTTCGTTTCTTTGCTTTATTTCAATAAATACTGATGCAATGCATAATTTTTATGTATTTTTGGTTTTCAAGAACAAATTTAAAATTTCGTACTTATTTTTAATACCTTAGCCAAAGCCAAACTATTAAATTAGTGTGGTTTTCATTTAATTACCATTGAATGTATTTGATGCTAATTAAAACTATATGAATAGTAAATATTTAACATTTATAGCATATTCTTAGTATAATAAATCTAACTTCTTAGTTAACATACCACACCTTTTGATGAGCGGCTAGCTTATGTTTTAGTACAGTAACTCTTATTACCTTGACAATAGATTATCTTTAGGACAGACTTGTTATTATGACTTATCATATTATTATCTTGACGACAGACGTTTATTTACAGATCAACAGCTTGTTGATAAGTTAAACTCAGTTGTTGATAAGTCATTGTATGGACAGAGCTCAATTTCTGACACTGGAAATATCAGAAGCCTGTCTAAGGCCATCAGGAATGACAAATAAAATTAATTAAATAAAATAATGATCAATAAAACAATCAATAAATATTAATTAAAATTAAAATCAAATTAATGTATTTTTTGTATATAAAATTTATTTATAAAATTCTTGAGAGGATTTCATGCAGTATACGTAAAAAAGTTGTTTTAGAGTAACTAGGATGCTATCTCCTTACATTTTAAACTACTAATCTCTCAATATACATTCCTTGACGCAGACAGTATTTTCTGATCTCAGCGTTTTCAACGGCTGGCTTTGAAGAGCATCATCTTCAATGGATTCTCATTCCATTAATCTCAAATTGTTTTTCATATTTGTTTCATTGCAGAACATGAAAGAGAAGAAATACTATTAGCATCGTTTAAATGTCGTTTTATTTTATTAGGATTTAGACCTTCTTTTAGGGAAAAAATTAATGACAGCAACTCACTTGTAAATACAGGGTGGACGAGAATTAATCCCCTGTTGAAAATTATTTAATACTTCTTAAATAATTAATGAATTTAATGAAACAACAAAATTGTTGCTTCTTACAATGGTAAAATCCATGATATCTCATTTATGTAATTGCAGGTATCAGTGGTAGACCGTTATGCAATGTCTAAACTTGCGTGAGGGGGGGCTCAGCTTGGCATCCGGTGCGATAGCACTTCGGTTTGAGTGTCGGCTTAAACTACTTTCGCGAGATGCCTATCTTTGTGATTTCCAAGCGCTTCCAGTAAATATTTCTGAACATTTTTCTTCATCCTGGAGGTTGAGGGGCGACCACGCGAAGTTAGACTTTGCACTATGGTCCACCACTGATACTCGCAATGATACAAATGAAATACCGTATAACAAATTCTACTGCTGTAAATAATAAACTGTTTCTTGTTTCATGAAAGTTCATAAGTTTTTAAAAAGTTATAAACAATTTTCAGTAGGTAGTTAATTATCGCTCTTCCTATATTTTGAAAAATTTTGAATAACTTAGAAACTTCGAAATTTTGAACTATATTTTGAAGACTTTCAATGATTTTTCTCCCTGGATATTGGTATTTTCTTGGATACTGGTACCTCATAGTATAATGCTGCTCATTTAAACGAAATCTAAAACAGCCGCCCAACCGGTATGGTGGTTAGCGACGCTGACTGCTGTGCCGAAGGCACCCAGGCTCGAATCACAGAGAAAGCATGGGTGTTCGTAAATATATAGTGCCGGTGCGGCATGACGGCACTCTAAATATGCGGTAAGCCGAAAGGTCTCTCGTGTGGTTTGGTGGAAGGGGAGAGGGGTGGGAGACCAGCGGATCCATCGCCCGGGGGCTCTCCATCAAAATTGGGGGCGGAACTAAGCTAAATGGCACTGTCACCTGTAAGGTGCTCAAGGCTGTTGCCAATGACACGCGTAATCTTGCGCTTTTTGCCTCGAAGAATTTCGTGGTCTTGAGCTGATGTTACTATCAAAAAAGTAAGCATAAATAACAACAACACAATAACAAATTTAAAACACCGTAAACATGTCGTTTCGCTCGTGTACTTTTCCTGCACTTCGACTGCTATAATCTGAATCATCTGCTAATGTTTTAAATTTTCAATGTCATAGTTTTTTCGGAAAATTATGTGATCCTAACATTATGCGCTAAATTACAAGGACCTTAATAAGTCAGAAAATTTTAATATTTCATCGAATTCAAAACTTTTTTCTCCCAATGGTGAGCCTTCAGCCGACTTCGGTTTGTCAACTACTAATGCCATAAATGGTGGTCACTTTATTATGGAGGCAGCTAATAGGTGGGCCACCTTTTGCCTCCTATGAAGGGACGTACAGTTACAATCATGCCTTCCCCGGAATTCGAACCCGGGCCCGTTGGTATGGCACTCAGCTTCCCTGACCACTATAGCGTCTGGGCGGCATTTAAAACGTTATACTATTTATAAAGTATTTCCTGTACAATAAAGGAATAGATGTAGTAAAGAATTTAAGAAATTTCAAATTTGGAATTTTCCAAAATAATTAGATACATGATGCAAATATACACGCTCGTCTACATATATGGCATATTCTCTACTACTCAACAAATATTTTTTAAACTCAGTTGCTAATGACTTTTGGTAATGATTAAGCTCCCCCCGCCGCCCCAACAGCAGACTTCTTCCTTCTGAGGAATGTCGATTTCTCTAACATTAAAGCCTTAAAAATACAACTGTTTATTCTTAGAAGTTATTCATTGAGGAATATGTCATATTAAAAATAGCAACACTTTTTCTTTAATATATTAACATTATACCAATAACTACATGAATTGCGCTTTTTCTCCAGTATAAAAATAATAAAAAAGGACAAAGTATTGTACATCAACAAATTTATTACATTTCTTTTTATACGAAAAATATAATTCAAAAATTCAAATTTTGAACAATGTTTCGGCAATAAGTTCTTTGCTCCATAAATTTGTTTATCGCTTTAAAATACCGTTTTCAAAGTCTTTCTAACTTTCAGTCAACTATCTAATCAAAATTTCTCTTTGTTAATAAAATTCAAAAATCATTATAAGTTCATGAGCAAAATAGGTGCAAAAGAAGCACCTCAATATGGGCTTTAAAATGAAGCAAAATTTATTCTTCGATTACTATCGGTATGCCGGCTAGACGGTATAGTGATTATAGGAGTTTGATTGCGATGCCAAAGGGACAGGGTTCGAATCCCGGAGAAGACGTTGGATGTAAAATTGTTTGTTCTTTCATAGGAAGGGAACCGGTGACCGTCTATTAGGTGTTTCCACAATAAAATGGCTACCATTTCTGGCCTTAGTAGTGGCCAATGCCGTTACAGGCAAGTGCCCGCCATTGGAGAGAAAAAAAACTTATCGGTACTGCCAAAAAAAGAAATTTATGAATTTTATATTTAATATAATATAAATATATTTATAAATTTCAATGGTATTTTTATAGGTTTTTATCCTGTAAAAGGGATAAGAATATTTTAAACTTGTTCTCCTTCCTTTCTTTTCTATCCTTCTTCCTCCTTTTTTTCTTTTGATTTAGCACTTTTTATAGTATTAATTATGTTAATACGTGCTTTAATATTTATGTGAATGTTTACATGTCGTCTTGTGATGTTATGAACTTAAGTGGTGGTATGAACGTAGCGATGTTAGGTTTCTTTAGAAGCAGAAACGAAAAAAATCAACTGTGCTTTCGCCAATATTCGAATAACGGATCTTGGAGCTGACAATTGAACGAGCTGCTACTTGCATCAGAAGAGCAACGTACGTCCGTATCCGATAATTCCATATGTAATATATTTCGCCAGGTTAAATTATGACAAAATGCAATAACGAATGATGACAAAATGTACTTAGCTAAACTTTTAAAGAAAGATATGCCTTCGGGTATTATTTTCTAAGAAAAAATTGCGCGCATTTATTTTTAGAGCAGAAAGCCAAAAAATGCCATACAATCATTCCATTTCAGTCTTGGGAAAAAAGTTCCGAGGGAAGTGCCAATGATTTGGGGCCATTTCATGATGTTTCCTCACATAGCGACAGGAGATTCTAATATACTGATTGCAGTTCAAAACCACGAATTTGCAAAATCCTCGTTGCGAGAGAAATGCATTTACAAGTTTGACACTTTCAGAAAAGTCTGACATCTCACAGAATGTGCACCCGTGTGTTTTAGCACTAGCACAACCTAAAACATGAGAAACAATGTGTTCAGATACTAATATATAACTAAGATCTTGACTACGAACTAATATATAACTAAGATCTTAACTAAGAACTTGAATATATAACTAAGATCATAAATAATAGTCACAAAAAAATGAACAAATGAATTGGCCAAGTGAGCAAAAAATCACGCATATTGTTTGCTGTCCTATAGAATTATCAAGAATTAGTCAAATGACATTATTCTGGTGATTTCTGATGGATGGAACCTAAATTGTCCCTATCTTAAAGCTTCTGGAGAATTGTTCGGGATGCGTCTTATTTCTTTCTCTTTTCTTCTCGACAATGAAACTGATCTTTCCGCCATCAAGTCCGAGGGAGAAAAACATATCCTCACTTCTTCAGGAACCAACACCCTCTCGCGGTCATATCGCGATCACCCCTTTACCTTCGAGTGCTTGCTTTACCCACCCCTTGAACCCTTCTTCTTGACGGGACAGGGTCGGAGATGTCACCTCTGCACCTTCGAGTGTGCCATCGATCTGAGGGGAGTAGACGAGAGTCACGTGATTCGGCTGGGGGCAGGGCGGTAAGAGGGGATGGGGGTTAGGCACTGAGGGATCGATTGGTGGGGCCGCATTGCAGTCGCCCCGAGAACTATTTCCACTAACTTGGCACAGGGCCCATTGGACAGCCTCCATTTGAATGCATTTCTATACCTGGCCACCTATGAATATTATTATTTTTATGTTTTTATTTTGATTAGACATAATTAAAAAAAATAATTTGGTTTACAATCAATTAATAGATGGCTTAGAAAAGAATTACCTCGCTGGGACGATTAATGGAATAACATATCGGTAGTCGGCTTCCTTATCAAAAATACCAGATAGCAGCGAAAGTGTTGAAATACGTGGCATTTTAGAACAGCAAATTTGTTTAAGCTATCAAATTTTCATAATTAAAAAAGTAATACAGAAGAAATAAGATATGCATAAATGTATTCAGTTTTTTATGATTTGAAAACTAAGGACGCCACAATCAATCCTGTGAATTAAAAGTACTTTTAATTTATTGTATTTATTGGACTAGCTTGGAACACTGGAGTATTGCTGATACAGTGTCTAGAGAGTTCTTGGAAGTCAAAGACTTCAACTAGAAATGATGCGACTAAATTAATTTTTTTACACCCAGTGTATTTTTTGGAAAATTATGTACCGTATATTTTGATTCAAGCGAATAGAAACTTGTGTTCGCTTCATGAATTTTTTAAATAAACGATAGTCACATTAATTTCACAGCGAAATTTCAACAGTCTAATTCACATCTACATTTGTCTTTTTGTTTTACTTTTCATCTACTGTGACCAAACAGATAAGATAATTCATTTAACGCTAACATTTCAATTCGGATTAGTTTTGTGACCATTGAACGGGCATGATATTTTCGCCGTTCGTCATTCCTGAATGCTAGAGTTTTTCACTAAGGCAGACTCATTAATAATGTTACATAGGGATATTTTTACTAAAGTAGTAAGTGTCCCAGGCAGTATAGTTCCAAATATTTTTGCATACGTGTGTTTTCGGTTATATAAACGCATGACGCTCTTGTATTCCCAAGCATATGCGTATCGCTTCAGAGCCATAAGATGCTCAGGGTAATCTTCGTGTTCTTTGCCATATCTATTACCTGTTCAGTGTTTGATAAACCTTCTCGGTATTTCAGTCCTTTTTCTTCGAATAAGCACTTCAACTTCCATGTTGAACGTTAAAATTTTATTCCATTCACCATCGTAACAGCAAAGTTTTTATAAAGTCGGACTAAGCTCTAGTAAAACGACAATCAGTGTAAATTTTCTTGCGATTAAACGTGTACAAAATTATTTCCCCGATGCAGCTAACCATTATTTAGGTCTTATTCAAAACTGGAGTGAGAAACTGAAATTCGCCTATAGAAAGAGAAGTATGTAAACAAGGTTGACAGCAAAATAATTTGCGATATATTTTAAGTTTAATTACATTTAACATTGTATAAAGTGTCTAACATATAATTTTTAGCTTTAAATAAGACAAACTACACATATATTTGCACTCTCTGTAACCCATTTGACAACTGATATAAATCCTGTAACATTAAACTATTATTAATATTTTACATGCTCTATAATAATGTAAAAAAATGCCAAGTAAAGAACTTTCAGAAAGTAGAAATTTCCTCTGCCTATATTCTTGAAGTGTATTAATATATGCTTCATTTGCAATTCATCTCTAATATGTTCCCAGCAACTTAAATTGTAGGGTTTCCCTTATTTTGCATAACAAATTTATTTTACGTTTGATACCTTTCCTGAACCTCTCAACTTCCCCTAGTATTTTCTCGCCATTTCTTAGAAAATGAGCTTGTTGAATGCAGTTTTCGTAATTTCTTCTATCTTAATGAGCTTTTTGTATATTGGAAAAAATGTAACGGAACTTGCGTATTGCGACATAAAATAAACATATTTATCATTGCAACTTCTGAATGGCAGACCAGGGTTGTCTTTAAGAAAAGTAGGAAATCATCAGACATCCTCTAGAAAATTATCGTCTTTAATATATAATGCTTACGCAGCTAAATAAACCAAAATGTTTTTACAGCGTGTCCATTATGTCACTGGATCTTCCGCTCTAGATTACTTATTCCTGAGCTTCCCACAAAATCTGGTTGCTCTCAGTGACGGAATTCTTAATACTAAAGAAATGATTGTTGGCCAGATATTAGCTTCCGCGCGGCAGGAAATCGCAAATCTTATCAAGCATGCCATGTGACAGTAATTTTCAGGAATCATGAACAAAAACTGTTTTCGATGTCTCTGTTAAGCAATACGAATTTCGTCTCTCATAACAATGATTTGCATTTAAAATCATTATTATTTTTTTCATTTTTCCCTGTAATTTTCCAGGATACTTCTGGTAAACTTCACGCTGCCGAATGTTAATACGACATTCATTGTTTCATCATTACTTTCAAATTTAAAAGGAACCAAAGAACTTCCAGAGATTTAGATTTTTTAAAGCAGGAAAAATCAAATGTACCTTTCCCTGGATTCGAATTACGGATATTACAAGTACTAACTATTTGGATCAGCTAACTATTTAGGCGACGAGAACACGATGGAGGAATATGATATTGACTTACGAGCTAAACTTACAAGCTCAAAATTGTCTATCAAAATATACATCCGTAATTTAAGGCCCACCAGCGGCTAAGTTGCTGAACGCCTTATAGTTCGACCTGGGCTCACTAGGCGAGATGGCTGCATGGGCAATTCGTGATTTTCCTTATGTGTAACATAGATACGAGCCAGTTTCCCTTAGAAAGTCATCCACGAAACCACATGTATCCTTAGGCAGAAAACACTAACCTCATTTGTCATAGTCAAATAAACCAAATCAAATCACAAAACTATAATTTGTTACATTAAATCATATTTGCAGCTTTATTCAATCATATTTACATAATCCCTGCGAGTTTTAGATAAAACTTATAGGACATTTTTCCTCTTTCCGTTCCGCATGCTTTCATTGTGTAATTGCAAGCATCGTACTCAAAAGGTATAGAGTTCGAGTCCCGGCGAGGAATTGCACATTTTTCATGTCCCATGCTTTAAAATAACCTAATGACTCTACAATCTGAAATCATTCTTGTTCTCTTCAAATGGTCTAAAGTTTGACTCTTTTCTATTGAAAAATGTCGATGCCATACTGAAATATTCCAATAGTAATTTTTCTTTAAAGTCGGAATTGAATTTGAATGTTTTACTTTATCGTCGTGTCATCGTGAGTTTATCACCTTTTAGATTATTTTATTAAATTTAAGTTACCAGAAAAGTAAATTCATCGTAAATAGAAAAAAAAATTAAATTATAAACATTTAATTCTAATCTTAGATGAGAATTTTGAGATTAAAAATGAAAAATTTGGAAATCGTTTGGCTTATCTGATTAAGGCAAAACATGCAAAGATTATCTTCCCGAAGGGAGAATGGTCTTCGCGGAGAACTTTTTAAGACTCACATACTCGTTACAAAAGGGGAAACAACGAAAACGCTTCTGCAACCAGCCCGTTCGCAATGTTTTGAGCCTGAGTTTCACTACCAGTGACCGCAACTTCACCGCTCGGCCGGTGGTGAGCCGAAATATTTACGAAAAGAATTCATAACATTTACACCCTATGGCATGTAAGCGGGGTGCATTAGCATTACTTTTTTAACTGCTTTAAATAATTTTCAGACATTGAATTTGCACATGCGTATCTGCCAAATTTTACAAATTTTTCTATAACTTTACGGAAACTTGTCTAGTTTTACAATCTTACGCGTATAATTCTTTCCTCGTGAATTTTGCAATTGTTTGTATAGGTGCCCGAAATTATGCAATTTTTCTTACTTGTCACCAAATCTGTTTTTCAGGCTCATATTATTTGCAGATATTTGCGTTTGAATTCATCCTCGTGATCAAAATTAGTAGTTATCATTAATGCCATATAGTAGTAACATTGAGCTTTACGACATCCGAAATAAGTTCTTTCCTTCTTGAGATGTGAATTCGTTCGTTCTCAACAGAGACCAAGTGGTAAAGATGTGGAAAACTGGTAGTTCCATCTGGGTTTAAATCTCTGCGTACGGACTGGCTGCATGGTGTTTCGGTGGTTTTCCTTAAGGTTAGTAGACGAACGAGCTTATACTCTTCGTACGCTACAGTTTAATGACGTCACTTATAGAAATAGGAGAAACAAACACACTTTTCAACATGTATAACGTAGATCGAGCCAGTTTCTCTTGAAAACCCCTCCATGAAAGTACCCCTTTCCTTTGACGGATGGATCTTGCGTGTTTTGCCGTAACCAAATAAACCAAACCAAACCTATTCAATTTCCAAGCTGTTAAATTAGTTAGAAAAAAAGGGGAAATATACAAGTCATTGCCGTGTATTAAGAATCAAAATCTCTTTCAGATAGTTATTAATAATCATAAAACTTCGTTTGGTTGTTCAAAAATTTTAACCAAAAAAATGGAAGATTAAAAGAGTACTATCATACTAAATAAAAACATCAACAACAAACAAATAAAACAACATACAAACAAATGCATACTAAAACATTAATCAAATGAAAGTACAGCTAGTTGCCCGAATAAAAATTAACTGCGATTCATCGGAATATGTCTCGTGCTTCTTTTTAAGCTAATTCGCATCCTTCACATACTATTTAAGCTCCTTTATGCATATGCATTGCACTGCCTATTCTCAAAGGACTTCATTCACAAACAGACGCTTTACACAGCTTTCTTCATGTACAGAATAAAGATTGCACTGTGGTTAGAGGGCGCTGGTTCGTCATGATTTATATTCACTAAGCTGACAGACTAGACCATTTCCTTTATTTGTTGGCGATGCAACTATTTAAGCTTTTATTCTGGCTTACTGAGAGTCTCAGTTCGAAAGCTCTACAGTCTGGGATTAAATATAAGTGTACTTTTATTGGAACGCTATTTTGATAAAGCAGAATAATAATACTTAATATACGTTTCAGAGACACAAACACTAACAAAAATAAAATCTCAAACTTTTTTGTCTACTTTCGAAAGAAAGCTTTTAAGATAAATGTTCGGAACACTAAAACTTGTTAATACCTGAAGAAAAAAAGGTTAATAATAAACTTTTCAGAACTTGTAAGGACAGTGATAATATGCAGGACAATAAGGCCAATAAATTTAGATTTGCTGCACACAATGCAAAAATGAACATATGAAAATTCTAAGTGCTGAAATTTTTAACCATAAACGAATAAACATGAAGAAGGATGAAGGATACTTGGAAGACCCAAAGTGAGACGGAAATAATTTTAATCTCATAATATTCGACTCTAAGCAAAAGACGAACATATAGGAAGAACCCATTGTAGGCCCTAACCAATGGGTTCTCGTGTATTTAAGGATTTTTAACAAAGCTTAATAAAATGTAATATTATGGGAATATTTAGAAAATACTTATATGAGTCTAAAAGATGATGACCACTAAAAAGACATGAGTGTTAAAGGATTGGAATAAAAAACGTTTGTAGAGCAAGTAGGTTATTTTGAAGCAGGAGTGTGAAAAATGTGCAGTGTCATTCCCGGGAATCGAATCTGGACCTATCGAATACGTGCCGAGAGTGCTACCCTTACAACCACGAAGGCATGCAAAAAGGAGGAGAAAATACCTTCTATACTTCCCCTTTTTAAAGGGCGACTGAGGATCAGGGGACCCAATCTCCTGGCGATGACAAATTATCGTCCACCACCTTTTAGTTCGAGCGCTACTATAAAGTCATTAGGTTATTTTGAAGCAGGAGACACGGAAGAGGAGCAATGCCCTCGCCTGGACTCGAACTTGGACCTCTCGAATACGCACTGAGTATGCTACCGTTACACCACGAAGGCATGCGGAAAGAAGGGAAAAATATATTATATCTTTCAAGCATGAATTCGTGGTCTTCGAAATAATGCTGATGATATAAATACGAGCCTTTGAATGTAATTAGTTAAAAGCTTGTACATGAAAATATTTGAGCTTTAATTCGTAATAGACCTTAAAATCTTCAGTCTAATTTGAGGATATCTCTGCTCTGTCCTGAAATTAATACCATGATTATAATTAATATTTTGGATGTGAATCATCCCTTTATGTGTAGTTTCGTAAAATATCACATATATAAAATTTTCGAAGCGCATACATACACAAAGTGGAAAGTGATATTCGTTGTTCAACAGTATTCATTCCGAAGCTTTTAATAAGTAACGATAAAGGCATTATATCCCTCAGTCGAGAAACAGAATAGCTTTCGCCGCTTTAAATTTCTATGTCTGTCATAATTCTTCTTTCCTTTTCTTTTTCCTCCGTTCTGCTGACTTCTAGAAAAGCTATACAGATTTTATAGCTCTAAGTTTTTAACAGAGGCTGCCGTTTGACTCCTTTACTCTCATCCTTTACTCCCTTACTATTGATTTACTGCCCTATCACGAATTGCTCTAGTTTTATTAAATTTTCCCGTTAGGTGAATATGCTGTGTTAAAATAAAGATGACAATTTAAACTCAAAATTGTTCTTCGATTATATTGCACTATTTAGATAATGATAAAATACTTGGGAACTATTAACAGAAATTGGCTCATGTTTAATACATCGGCAAGACACGGAAATTCTTTTGCAGCCAATTTGAAACTGTCTAAAGAATTTGCTAGCTACTATATGTATACAGGGTGAATCTAAAATAGCTTAAAAATTTAAAGGCAAATTAAGTGGACTGAAGCAGATATTGCAATGAAATGTGTGTGCGGAAATAGCGGGTTGTTGTAGTAGAAGGCGCTATTGAGATCGAAATGTGAAAGCAGTCCGCTGTCGTAAATCATAGTTCCTTGCGTGGGTTTCGAATGGTGTGCTTTGCTACACGAAAGCGGAGTTCATACGCATTTTATCTATGGGGCTTTAAATTGAAACGAAGGAACTGCTCAAAGGATGCTTACAGAATGATTCCCGAGTAGAACCGAATTGCTAGCATTCGAATGTGAGAAAGTATCTGTGATTTTAGTTCCGAGCACCTACCGTAAAAGTGAGGTGGGTGAATCATTGAAATGTTTATTTCATTTGGCTGTGTTTATCCTTCCTATCTGTTACTCGTACTATGCCATTACATAAATGCACCATTTTTGTGACTCAAAACACATTTCAAAACCTGCATACATTATAAAATCTGGCTTATTTCGCTCCTTTGTACAAACTGCTGCTACATTTTTGGCACATATTTTAGAATCATTCTGCATATGTATTTCGCAAATCCTATAATTCGAAACTTACTTAGTACTTTCAAGATGTTAATGCACGTGCCAAGTGTTCGTTGACCTGTTCAAACTACTCCCTCAAATCATCAAAAAGTAAAATTGTATGACTATCGGCCATATTGGAAAATCAAAACCACTTTTAGAGGCTTTTTCTTTCAAGCTGGCAATAAAATTTAGCAAGCTTGCTAATGATGGCAACGAAATCTTACTGATAGTAAAGTAAATTCAGTGTGTTAATCGATTCTGTATAAATACACTGATACTTTCATTCATCGTCTTCCTTTATATGCATATGCCTAAAATGGCCAAATGAATTGCTTGAATTGAAAATATTGAAATGTGTTTTTAATAACGTTTCCTGTGAATTTATGTCACTGAATCCTGAAAAGGTTGTAATGTCAAAGCCTGCATCCAATCGGTTGTGAGGCTCATTTATCCGATTTGAGCGGAAAATACAGAATTTTTCAAAACACTAAGACATTCAGTTAGACGCATTTTCAGGGAACATGCTGGGGAATTTGTCGAAACCGCTTCATTCATTAGACTCATATTTAGTTATTAATCAGTAATGGTTACTATCTGGTCTATACTACTGGTTCAGGTGCTCATTGAATGTAAGGGTGTATTTCATGATGGTAAAGAATTGAATTGATTAATAATTCAAGGAGTAATTAAAACTATCATATACCCTCGTTCGTGAATCGTCAAGGTTCAGATCAAATAAAATTATTTAGAATTACTTGAAATGGATATTTAATAATTATTCAAACGTTTTTCGATTTTTCTGCTTTAAACAAAAAGCCAAGTAAAATAATTTCACAGCTTCCAGATACGTTTTAATCAACACTGTTGCCATTTTATTAAAAGATTTCCTTCGCTTTGTAAAAATTAAGTCCACCAGTTTTCGAGCGCTGAACAGTGGTAGTGGAACTCAGGTTCAAATTCCAACGAACGTGATGCCTTGCATGGGCGTTTTTCGTAGTTTTGTCCAAGATTTATTACACTACAAGGTTTGCTCTTGTGTGACGTCATTGACTTCCATCTGCTCAAAATAAGGTTTCTATATACCAGGCTGAATCATCCGCCATTCGGGAGCCCAAGTGGGAATATTAATGGCATCTGCATAGTTAGCGGTGTAATAATTTCGTGTGCTTTTTTGTGCAAAATGGACGGATGCGCAGCTAATTGCTCAAATCATTCACGGACAGGCCATATATTGGTAAAATTTACTAAAAAGTGAAGGGAAAAGAAAGATTGGGGTAAATAATTGCCGAAGAAATAATTGGGAACCTGGTTCAGGTGCTCAACTTCGCCTAGAAAGTATAATATTGTTTATTCCTTCATTCAGAGTTTATATCCTCTCAAATATTTATAATGCGCAAGTAAAGTGAAATTCTTGTGTACAATAACCTAAGTATCATAGCTATAAATAAATAGGTATAGGGTTAATGTACCCGTCGCCAAACATGGCCAATGCGGATGTTTTGAGTGTGGAAAAGAAATTTCGCTTCTAATTTAATAGGTAGATTTTATTTTCGCGTGCTAATTGTGGAAATTGTAGTAATATAATATGAAAATCATTAGCATATTGAAATTTATTAAAAAATGAATAATAATTTGAGAATAATAATTTAGAAGTTAAAATCTGAATGTTTGCCAAAGCTATATGTAACAAAATGAGTTTGAATATCGTTGGCATTACTTCTAATTTTTTGCTTATTTTATAATCACTATTATTGAGAATTTAGATGAGCTTTTTATGCATGGTTCCCTCTACCGTTTCTTGGTTAAAATAATTTCCAAAATTTTGACAATGAGGTCTGAAGTCAATAGAATAAATTGAATATTGTGGAACAAAATATATGTGGTTTGCAGGGATTGTGCAAGTATTATATATTTGTAATCACAGTATTATTCAATTTGGCAATAGAGTAAAAAGTTACAAATGAATGCAGAACATTCAGATAAACACATTAAATTTGTGAAAACTCTACATGTGTATTTTTCGTAAAATAATTGTGGTGGTTTTAATGCATGCATAACAATCAAATAAATCTGCCTGTAATGGTGAATTTCAAAGGCCAAGTCAAAATCATTTCACGAATTCAATACTTCAAAAGAACTACAATATGAATTCAATGAAATTCAATATTTCAGTTCAATATTTCACGAATTAAGTACTTAATCTCATCAAATTAAATCCTTACTACATTGATAACCGCTATTACTGATCTGTATTACAAAGCAGATTTTTATTCACGACAAATAATGTTTTCTAAAATGTTATTTTGTGTTGTCATCTTTAAGTAAGAAATTGCCTACATATTCAGAAGACTCCTGAACTATGCTCTGGTCTTTTTAATGATTTTAATTGGATACGTAATTTAAAAAATTGTTGTTTAAACTGGTCTTAATGCTTTTTAAAATGCACGTTGACACAGTGTTCCGAGATTAGGGTTACGTAAACAGATCCGAAGGATAAATGAAAGAAATATAGGTAAAAATGAAAATGTCCAAAATGTTTCCCTTTGTGTGTATGTGTTGAAAAAACATCCAAAACTCAGAATGCTGTACTTTTTTCTTCCATATACGTTATGAAATATTTCATACATTGAAAGGAAATTGTTACAATTATTTCCATAAACGAAAGTGATTGTAAACTTGTTTTAACTCATACTTAATTGACAAAATACTCTAAAGTTATTTTTTGAGTATGATTATATAGTGTTTTTATTGAAATTTTTGTTAAAATATTATTAAGATAAACTTATTTGCAGACTCTAACTATTTCTCCATCTGACACTATTGAACGTTTTTATTCATATCTTATTTATTTTACTCTGCTAACTAAACTGAAACATTTAAAGCATAAGTTATGCTGAATATGTTTTACAAAATATACGTTAAATTTTTGTTTAAGTGAAAACGTCTACATACTGTTCGAGAACTAATAAATTTTCCGAAAAGTTTATATGCGCGGAATCCCTCGTGTTTATAAAATCAATCCTTAAAAAACGGCAGACATTCAGCCAGTGTCTGCAATAAACGTGAAAAAACTGACAGTACCTTCCCTTTTTCGCCAAGATGGAAAAGTTGGTGATTCAGCCCCTGTATATAGGAGCCTTAGCTCCAAAAGCAACTTCTTCCTTACTTCCTTTCCGTTTTCATTTCACCCAATTCTGTAAGTGAGACAGCTTTGGGAAGAGTCTTAACTTTATTTATCTACTGACCTTGGTTTTCCTCATAACAGGACCAATAAAAAATTTCGCTTAGAAAATACTTACATGGATACCACACTTCTTTTAGGCAGATATTTCTCGCATGCATTAGAGTTATTGAAACAATCGAATCTAGTGAAAATTAAATCTTTAATAATAATTACTTAATTAATTCAATAACTAGAAATTTATTTACTGATTGTATTTCTCTAAAATTTTCACCTTTAAAAACAGAATTGTTTTCCATTGAAAGTGGTTATTATATATGTCTCATTTTAAATCCTTACATAAACATCTACTACGAAGCATGTTTCAGAAACAAAATAAACAGTTATATTTTGAAGCACATAACGACTTGACGTAATATACGCATCTGCTAAAATACAGAAAAATCATTTTCTTCCAGTGATTCAAATTATTTTGTTTAAGAATAATAATTAATTTTATCTCTCAACTTTCTGTTTTTTGCCGCTCTGGAAAATCAGAAACTTGTTACACCAAAATATTAATAGTGTATAAAGATGGAAATCGTTTGCCTTTTAATATAAAAACTAGAATTTTTAGAAGTCAACAGCAAATTTTAATTTTTTATACATGTTCAGTTAATATCGGAAATTAAAGATTGTAATTATTTTCTTGTTACATTTATTTAGTTATTACATGCAGTTTCAAATTCTCACTTAAGACTTTTAGAAAGGTTCATCCAAATACATCTAATGAGGCAGTAAATGAAGCTTACCAGTTTGTATTGTAAAAAAACTTGCAGCGCTATTATTATTAATTATACGTTTCAGAGGGAATTTATCGAACCGCAAGTTTAATTCTTAAGACAGTTTATCCACCGTTCTTGTATTCGGTTTTTTATTACGAAGTTCACCTTCTTGAGATCTTTGAGGAATCCCATTTCGTTAGGATAAAAGCTTAATTAATATCGCAGTTTCGACCTATTTTAGAATCCTTTTTATTTGCTCCTTCTGTAACTTGAAAATCTTTAAGTTCTTTTAGACTGTCTTGGGCTGTTTAGCTTTTCATTAAGAAGTTAGATGAAGGATATTGTACTTATAATGTAAACTTCCATTTCTGCTTTTAGCGTAGTATCTCAGTTTTATTGAGTTACCTTCAAAAATATTAGCCTCGAATATTCACCAGAAATCAAAATAGCACGGAACCTTGCAACTTGATTTTCACATTTGTTTGAAAACTAAATTAAATTTTCTCGCTTTTCACACATTTGGCTTTTTCATGATAGAGATTTTGATCATGGCACTAGCGGTAACATGTAAGGAAAACTCTGGACGACAGAGTTTTGAATAATGTAGCAGGAACAGGATTTTTTTTTCTTTTTTTTTAAGTAGTGTCTTAGGGTAAGTTCCAATTTTTAGATACAAAAGAAAAGATATGCTAATTTATATTTTTTCGTACCTTTAAAGACAACTCAACTTTCAGTGAAACATTAAAACTCTTTCAACTGATCCTTCCTCATATCTGTTAGGGTATTTATCTATTTCTTACTCATGCATTTGCCCTCGAGTTGCAAAATCTGTCTGCCTTTCCTGCGTAATATTTTCTTCTTTTCTTTCATTTAATAATCGCCCACTAGCAGTCGAGTGGGTGAAAACACTGAATTCAAATACTTTGACCCGAGTTGGAATCACGGCAAATTAATTGATCGTAGTCATTTCTTCGTTTCCCCCAGATATCACGTAAATACAAGCCAGCTTTCCTGAGAAAGTCCATAAGACCATATGTGCTTTGCCGTATTTAATTAAACAAACAAACTATTGATTCGCAAATGATTGGTAAATTTTTATAATTATGAAAAATAAGAACAAAGAAAATTATTACAAAAAACTACGTAATGCGTAATTAAGGGATATTTTCACGAGTAAAATTCACAGGTGATGAAGCTGTTTTTCTGCATCTTCTAGAGTTGGAGTCAGTTGGTAAATATTTTACTACTCTCCCCATGATTAATCTTTTTAACCTATAGGTATGAAATAATACATCGCGTTTTGTAAGTTTGGTATTCTATATTAGTATATGTTTATTTTAGTACCACAGACTAAACTTTAAGTGTTTTGCTGAAACCATTCATTCCTAGTCGCAATTTTTTTTATTGTGGTAATCAAAAAGCATTCTTCCTAATTAGGTCCAATCATGATATGCATAAATTCGAGCTCCTCTCTGTCAACGCGTGAGAGACAAAATGAAAACAAATGGGTTCCTATTTCAAGATCTTTCACAACACTTTTTAGTAGTAGCTTTAGTGATGATAAGCTTATCACCTGTCATTCGAAGACTATGGCTGTGATATTTCACCACCAACTGTCAAACCTTTGCTTTGTACTGACTCTTCGAGACTGGGAAGAGGAGACTAATCCTATCTTCATCACTAATATCTTCACATCTATCACGAAGTCATAACTATCAACGAAAAGCGTAGGATCGCGTTAATGTTTGATCTCTGTGCGCTTTACATATACTTTCAAATGTCTCCGACGCGCAAGTTACTAAGTAATAAAAATATCTGAACATTATTAGTTCGACTCGAGCTCAAATCTCGGCAAACATGTTTGCTGCATGCACGTTTTAATGGTTTTCTCCATATGTAACGTGAGCACGCGCGAATTTCTCTCAGAATGTCCTCGACAAAGGCATTCGTCCCTTTAAGTAGATAGTCCTCGCATGCCTTGTCATAATCAAACAAACCAAACCCAAACCAATGAAATGTCTCTATCACTGTTTCTCTAAGCAGAATGCTGTTGCTATTTTTTTGCTGAGCTTTCGCTTAAGACAGCAAACACTCACTCATTAAACAAAACGAAATAATTAACTGTGTAAAAATTGTGTACGTAAGAAGATGATAGTTTAGGAAAAGCATAGCAATAAAGTGTACCCATTATGATTTGGTAGGTTTGCTGAATTTATTAATAACAATTAGACTCAAATTATTTATTGTTGATGCACTCTGCATTAAAGAAGAAATTTCTCAGACGTAAATATTACATATTTTGTGTGAAAGCTGAGTTAAAAAAAGGCCAATAGCTGTCTCAAAATTGAGTGAATTATCATAGCAATTTTAAAACACAACGTACAGGAAGTAAAAAAGCATGAATTGAATTTAGCTGGATTTTGTACTATTTATTACATTCACAAAGGATATATTTTCTATTTACGTACCATGAAATCCACATTAGGCGATGTAGTAGCAATGCAATACGCTGTTTTTAAAACGCGAGCAGCGCAATTTTAATAAAAATTCTTTTGCATTTATGTTCGCTGCGCTAATAAACTCGTCATGACTCGAAATTGATTCTCGGTATCTTTCGATATTAAGCTGAAAATCGATAAGATTTGAGGTGCAGCGTTGCTATCTAAAAGTCTTATAGAAAGATGGATTTGATGCAAAAAAGGGAGCGAAAACGATGGGGAGAGAGGGAGGTAGGCAAAGCGTGCCATAAATCTTTAGCACGTGTGGAACGATTTCTTTTCCGACGGAAGCTTCAAGTGATTTTGTCCCAATCGACGATTCTGCCGATTAAGTGCGGCGAACAAGAAGTTGCGAGCTTTAAATTAATAACTGATTTTTGACATGATGATTTATAATCTCTGGAATAATTCGTTTTCCTTACTTCTGCTTCTGCTTACTATACTTCTGTGGGGAATAATTATTCGAAACGTTGAACATATAAGTAGTTTTGGTTTCTTTTCTTCGTTGCATGGAATTAGAAACGTTCTTGTATTCGTGCATTGCGAATTCCTAACTTTCAATACAATTTCGTTTGTTAATTACAAATGATAGCCAATTTATAATTTAATGAATGGCAAAATTTATGCAACAATGTCAGTTTAATTTTAATCCAACAGTTTAGAATTATGCTTTTAGTTCCTTCCAGATTCTTTAAATGACTGTTCATATTCAAAATGCTTTTATTTGAAACTGAAAATTTATATATCCGATCCTCTGTGTTATAAGAGTAAATGTATCAAAAAATTTCCTGCTGGAATGCATCAACTTTTCCTGTCGACCACGTTCAGTTAAATGGCTCTGCTGTACCAATGGTCATATATACTGATCTTTCTTCAGTATATGATTCCTAAATATTTAAATTTTTTATCATGCAATCCATTGTGACGTATAGTTTGAAAAAATGTTCTATAATCCTAAAATGAGTTTATTTCTCTTCAAGAAATATCTGATAGTTCTGCAGTTCTTTAAGCCATTTATTATTATAAAACTTCAAATTTAACTGCAGCGGGTTGTCTTCAAACAAGTAAATGCGAATTCAGAAGCTAAACAGGGCTTATTATTTCCTTGAATTTCAGTTCTGTGCACATATTTATTTTCTAAAGATTTCTAATTGTTATGTAAACAACAACACTTTACTTGCGACAACTTTAAAAAGACATAAATTAGTTTAAAACAAAATTCCACGCTTAAACAGGTTGAAATATTACACTTGTGAAAAAAGAAAACTAGGTATCTACTTGATAATTCAATCAATATTGAAAATATAGGTGGATGCCGATCGTTTTATACGCAATGACAGAACGAACTAGGGGGTGACTCTCTGCGATGCAGAAGGAATCTGGAATTATGACAGACGTGGGCGACGCTTTTTAATCATCGCATGCAAAATCCTCGTCGATGTCTTATTAATTCAGTGTCAAATTTAATCTTCATGAATATTTTGCTTTTTATCACAATTTACTGATAATTTTTATGAGCCCTTAAGTCATTGCCCACAGGTCTGGAATCAAGGATCTATACAAAGGGGCTGAAATAAGAAAAAGGATGTGCAATAACTAGTCACCAGTTTGATTTGGCCAAATGTGTTTTTTGTTTCTTCCTATTCACTTTTTATGGGAGGGAGAATGTAAGGAATTATCGCATATCGCATTCTTACTTGGTGCAATGATATAGCACATCTATAATTTAATTAACAGCGCTTCTACAATCAAAAATGGTTCAAAACGTAAACTTTAAAGTATTATTTATATTTCAGTAGAGTTACTAAGTTGCCGACTTCTGAGTTTTTACCAATATGATAATCGCCAGTTGATAAATTTGACATCTCAAGGAGAATGACCCAAACAATCGTAAGCTTTACACCAGATGTTTTTCAAGGTATTGAAACTGATGTGAATCGAAACTGAATATTGCTAGGACGTCTGGCTTGCTTTTAGTGATACACAGATTAAAATGTATTAGTTTTGTTCGTGTCTTTTTGATTTTTGAGTGAATGAATTCATTAAAAGCTCTTTCAATCTATTTCACATAACCCATACTTCCTAGTGACTTCATGAAATCGTAACATTCATTCTTGGAGACCCTGTATTTGATTATTTGCTAATAGATTAATTTAGTTATTTGCTATCTGTTAGGAATTTATTTACATTCTTTTTATATTTTCACAGCATCCGTTTATTTATTTTTCTTTCCTTCTACTTGCGGCATACAAATGTCTAAATTGTGATTATTCTGTTTATTCTGTTCTCGTCTTTTGCTACAGTTGTGTTCTTTTACATCGTTACTATCGATCAAATTCAAACTTTATTATCATTCACTAATCAAATTTGCGACGACTTTTCCCGCTAACGCTGTAGTTCTCAAAACATTCCTCAGATCTATTCTGTCTAAGAAATGAAATATTGATATGAGAAAGTCTCCGTCGACAATATTTGTTTTACATTATTGTGTTGGTAAACAAATGCAATATTCTGAAAAATAAGCGGAAGATTTCTATAGTGGAAATCATGTTAAAAGTACAAACATCAAAACTCAAATTATGTACATTTGTTCTGGAGAGCTTTACTTTGTTGAATTATTTCTAAGAGAAATATATCATGATATCATTCATTCGTGAGTATACCTGATGCATGAAATCATATAAACGAAAAACAAATAAGGAAATACGATATAAAAGTAAATAAATCTGAAATAAATTCAATAATTATAAGAGGCATCCAGCCTCAGGATCTCCGATTTGTTTTCTCTGTCTGTCAATATGTACGATGCATGGAAAAATGACCAGTAAAAGCAAAACTACGAGTTAGAAAAATAATATTATTTAAAGAAAGTTTTGTTTCGTAGACGTACTTCTAACGACTGGACAGCATCCCCTTCATCAGCTGTAACTAATGAATGACAGGTGTCACAAACAGAAAAATAAACGAATTTTCGAGAGCTTACAATAGTTGACAACGACTACCTTTAGAATAAAAGGGCTCTGAAATGATAAATTAGAATGAAAATAGCAGATCGTGCAATCTAAGGAGGAAAACTGGATCAAGAATTTTCGAGAACTAAGAAATGATGTGCTTGTAGATAGAAAGGAAAAACGGATTTTAAGCCATTGGCTACTGCAGAGAGATTTTTAATGTATATGGAAACTTTAAGAAAAATCTAATACACAAAAAGAGGAAATTTATTTAATTATTTTGGCAGAGGAGAAACTGTACCAAACCAACAATATTGTGCATTAAGCCATTCATTTATTTTGCTTTTTCAAACACAAAATTCATGCTCCTTGATGCAAAAATTTTTAACGCCTTTAGTTGAACAATGCATATCAAACTGCATTGTTCCAGTTCTCGAAAGTTCGTTGATCGCTCTTTCTGTGCGGGCTGATTGTCTTTATTTAGTTTCAACTGAAGCAAGTGATAATGTTTAATCACTGAAAAGGCTTCCGCTGAAATTAAGTTTATGTTTAATAACATTGTTTTTCTGGCACTTCTCATATTAAGTCGCCCAACAACAGCTGGCGAACTTTAAAGGAGAAGACATCTATTTCATCTTCTCTCTCACACTAACATAATCTGGGGTAAAATCTGTTTCAACCCAGATTCACTCCTCACTGACAAGGTGATCTTGTTCATTCCCAGAACGGAAGTTTGGAGCATGAATTTTGTGTTCGTAAAAGCAAAATAAATGAATGGTTTAATGCACAATATTGTTGGCTTTGTACAGTTTCTCTTCTGCCAAAATAATTAAATAATCATTAAGGATGCATCTGGAGCTGTAGAAAAGGCATCCCTCCAGATTTGCCCTTTAATTTCTGTTACGGGCTTGGATTGTAAACAGTCTTCAAAATTGTCATTTTTCTCAGATTACTGCCATTTAACAAGTTATAAAAAGTTCCATTTATCTATAAAATATAATCGTTCCATATAAGCTAAACAAACTAAGCGATTTAAAAACAATAAATGCATTTTTTAAAAACTTAAATCTTTATTTCGTTTTTAGCCCAAATTGACAATTAGTCTCGAAACATGATTTTACATTGTTTCAGTTTTCATTCGAGTTGTCATTCGGCAAAATTTAAGATATTTAGCTTTCAAATTTAATTTGCCTGTTCTTGATTAACAAACTAAACTATTTAAAAACAATGAATGCAGTTCTTAAGAATACCTTTTTTATATCCTTTTTAATCTGATTTATTAAAATATAAATGCATATAATTTATGATATATCTAATTAAAAACATTTAATATATTTAAAGAATTACTTTACATATTCTTCGCTTTTCAGTTATACAAAAGGTATATAACGTTCCCATAGTTGCCTTCATCTATTAACCTATAAAATGTTTCGCTATTCCAACCGGACCATTTCTATTGATAATTTTTACTGATAAAAACCGTATTAAACTTTAAAACAGCCTTTTTGGAGGACGATTAAAATCAAAATCCTTACAGATTTATTTATTTTTTATTTTTTATTAATCTATTTAAATCATATTCCTTAAAATGTGCTTGCTTAATTGCTTAATTTATGATATATCAGTTTATATTTAATGGTCATTGCAGTAATACTTTAATTGCTATAAGTTGTTTTCTAAGACCATACATTACGTACTTCAATATAGTGTTGGTATCTTTTTCTTTCTTTTTTAAATTACGTTTTAAAATATGCATTTGCTTACATTAAAAGATTTCATGACAAAGTTTTAAAGATAATAAACTGATAGCATTTTAACGAAAGCTTGCTGAAATTTCACTTACACTGATAACAAAACTTGGAATATCCTAATCAGCAACAAAGAGATAATGAACACTGCAATAATGAGACCGTTAGAATATCATTGGTTTTTATTCTTTACTCTCGATTGTTTTGCTGTGTCAGGATGGCCGAGCGGTCTAAGGCGCCAGACTCAAGGATAACCTTCCCTGTATGACGGGGTTGAGTGTTCTGGTCCACGAATGTGGGCGTGGGTTCGAATCCCACTTCTGACAGCGTATTATTTTTTCTTAACACTTTTATTCGATTAAGTTAGAACAGTTGTGTTGTAGCTGCGCAATTTAAAATCAGTCTCTCAAAGTAAATAAGCATAATTCCGCTTTGTTAAATATTTTTGATGCATGCATTTACTTTCATTTAGTCACAGAAAAAATACCTAATTTTAAAGGTAATTTCATGTAAAAAAGTAAAAAGGGGGGAAAGAAGTCAACATGTGGATACAAAAAAATTCCATTTCATTTGAGCAATCAGTACATTTAAGTACATAAGACAAAAGTAAGTAGATATTTAACAATATAACTTTAACGGATGTTTTAAGTTCAAACTTCCTGAATAAATAAATTTCTTGATACTTATCGGTTACACTGGCAAAAATATTTTTGCCAAGAAACAAAGCATTAAAGCAGATAATATTCAACAAAATATCTCAGAAAAGACCGAATTTCCGTTAAACTAATTGCACGGTTGTACAAAGAGGAGATTTAAAAAACATGGCAAGTTATACCACACAGAAAAGCACTGCTGGAAGTTTTATTTCCAAACAGTGGATTGTTGGCGGCATTTGTCGTAAAATAAGCAAGTATTTTTTTTTCTAGTAATGGCTTAAAACATAACTGCATAAACGTTTATGGAAGTAATTATAAATAACATGGCCGAGAGCTCAGTGTTATTACCGATACTGAAAAGGGCATTCGACGCATTACTGGAAGAAAAATCACTAAAATGTCATTGGTGGCATCTGAGTCCAAAACAATTATCGCCAAGAAAATGTGAACCCAGCATAACCGATATTTTTTTTAATCTTCAAACCGAATGAGCAACAACAGTATATTTTCAGTAAAATTAGTTACAGTGCCCAAAGGATGAAAACAAATTTTTTTTAGCCAAAAGAAGCGTTAGCTCTGAAGTGTTATTAATTTCGTTTTAGCATTTTGCGTCGATTCACTGTAAATGTCCGTATCACTTTTCAAACTGTTGCCACCAAATAGTATCGTCCTGTGTTATATTTAAAGAAATTAAATACAGTAGAAGTCCATTAGTCCGGCATCCAACAGTCCGGAATGCCCGATAGTCCGGCATCGCTCCGGAAAATTGTAAAAATTTTGGTTTTCTCCAAAAGTGTGTCTTTAAAGCAAATAAAACCGCTCGAGAGCTATTCGGAAGTTTTCGGGGTAGTTCGAGATCATCCGGAAGCGCTCGGTATTGTTCGGAAACAATTAGCGGCCGGCTAGTCTCAGCTGTCACAACAAATTCAGGTGCAGTGCAGCTCCGTTAATCAATCACGAAGCGTCTTCGCCATTTTTTTGTGCGTTGTTGTTTTGTGTCCTTTCACATCGCAGTAAACGTAACTTTTGAAACTGTTTATAAAAAAAGTGATTTTCGTTCTAACTGTACAGTGACCATGTTTTCAAAACCTAAGCCTTCGAGTTCAAAAGGAGAGAAACGAAAACACGTAACACTGACTCTCAATCAGAAACTAGAAATCATCAAACGGCTAGAAAAAGGCGAGAATAGAAATGTTTTAATGAATGAGTTTAATATTGGCTCATCAACTATTTATGACATTAAAAAACAAAAAGATGAACTAATGAAGTTTGCTTCTCAATCGGTAACAACTGAAAAATTGGCTTCTAGAAAAACATTAAAAAAACCAAAACTGGAACAGCTAGATAGTAGCCAAAAGTCAAGAAAACAAAAAGACATTCGTGACTTTTTTAAATCTAAGTGAAATATGTTTTACAGTACGTGTATATACATTATATGAAATGTAAAATAAACTTTGTTGTATGTATTTTCATACTGTATTTTTAGTTTAATTATTAACCTAATTGTTCTTATAATTACTACCGCCCGATAGACCGGAATTTTCGGTAATCCAGCACCGAGCCGGTCCCGAACGTGCCGGATTATCGGACTTCTACTGTAATGAAGAAACAGTATATATGTTTCTCGTATTGTGATAAAACAACGGTATCTAGAGCCATCAAATTTTGAATAGTGAACGTTTCCAACTGAATATGGGCATCCGGAAGCCCAAATATGAAATTTGGAATTTGTTTTATTATCGATTTCATATTTTGTAAAATTTTAACGAATTTTGGATCAACAAACTCAGGGATTTGAAAGCGAGGAAAGGCAACGTTGTACAGAAAAGACATTTTTATCTCCAGCGCGTGAAACAGTGTATCGAAAATTCTAAAGATATGATCATTTTAAAATTATTTTGCAATATTGCTCTTGAACTGAATTTTATGGTTTAAGTGCGACGAACATGATATTTAATAAATAAAGGTAACACAGAAAACGTTAAAAAAAACGCCTCTTTGGACGTAATGTAAAATCTGAAATCTTTCAGTTTTGTTTTTTTTCCATCTAGTAAACATTTTATAAAGTTTTATTATTTGCGTTTATTTGTTTTAGAAAACGAAGAATGACCATTTGTGATAAATTATATCTACATTTTAAAATATTCTTAGGAGATATGCTAATGAACTTATTAACAAAGATTGAAGCTTAAGAAATAAATGTAGATGCAAGATTTAACAGAGCAAAAATCTAAACTGGTTCTAAACGATATCCTTAAAACCTGACACTATAATGTTTGTTGACATGTATTAATAGCTCATTTTCTACTCTTCATTTGTAATACAGCCCAGCATCTTTTCGAAGATTATCTGTTTCACCTTCAGAGATTTAAAATTCATTGTCATAGTCTGAATTTGCTTAGAATTTCCGAAATTTCCTCTTGTAAGAGGCTTCGAACCTTTGCGCTATATTTTGAATTCTAAGAGTAATAATCTGTAAACAAATTCCAAATACGATGATGCAAATAATAAAAATAGTAATTATAATAATAATAATCAAACGTTAATGCTATTCTAGTTGAAAATTAACCTAGAATCCTAAATGAAGACTAAATCAAGCAACAACTTAGAATATTAGCAGAAACGTGACTAAAAAATAATTCCTAATATTCTTTATTAACGCAAAGAAAATATCAACTTCATTAACAGTGCAATAAGTGAACCTAAACCTTCACATATTTATGCCTCAAGTGTCAAATTCAGTACTGTTGAAAGAATAATAAGGAAACGCTAAAATGGGTTTTGTAAATACAGATTAAACTTGAGGCACAGAAAAAGAAAGATGAGAATCATCGATAATGTTTGGATATGTCGGCAGCACATGCTGTCTGCTAGAACTGTAATCTAGGATCTTTATCCGCTACTCTGCGCAAATCGAATTTCGGAATCGTTGAGGAACGTTGTGTATGGTATTGCTTTTGGAAAATTCTATTATGGATTTCACTTAGCAGCAGATGAGAAATGAAAACCTGCAAATGGAATGTTACAAATAAAGCAACAAAAATGTTGCAGCTCTAAAAACATTATGAAAAAATGACTTAATTTATGAAAAGATTAGCATATGTCAAATATTAAATTGTATTCTAAACATAAAGATAATAAACTTGAGGTATACTTAATATTATCTTTAAATTCATGATTGCAAGAAATAAAAACACGGCGTTATTCTTGTTCTTATTCATTGCAGACTTTCATAAAACAACGTAGCTTAGAACTTGACTTTGTGGTGAAGATGTTTTTGTCAGTTCGTTTCAAATGACCTACGTACCAGCTTTCTAAATATAAATCGATTTGTTCTTACAACCAGGTATTTTGTCATTCAACGATTCAATATTTATCGATATGATTTTTATACCAATAACTAAAACTTGTTCTATACCATAAGCAAAATATTTCTTTTCTTTCCTGATGATTCAGTATTTTTGTAAAATGCTGTATGTCTGTTAATTCTGTCATCACAGACTCTCATAACTATTAATCGATAATACTCATTCATAAATTTTATAGGTCCAGTCGATAAACTTTGATGTTCAGGATAGAATTACCTTAACAACGGAACACTGCGCCATCTATTGCCCATAATCTGAACAAAAGAACGAAATAAAAATGAAATGATAGAATTAAATCATTATGCACTTTAAGTGGATGTAGGAGACTGTCAATATCAAACAAAGACATATCGCGTTGAAAGTTTAAGACATAAACCAAAAAATTCTGAATAAGCTAGAATTCATAATGCTGTCATAATAACACGTTTACTCCCAACCCCCTCAATAAGAAAAGAAAAGAATCGCCAGAGTTTCAAAATTAACAAAATAATCCTAAGAATTTCTTAAATATCTCGGGGAATTTTTTTTTATCCCGTATACATAGACGGAAATGAATAATTTCTTTCATTTGTCGTTGTTATTGTATAAGTGTGTTGTTCATCATAGAGATGAAGAGAACTCTTTTAAGAATCTAATTCCTAAATAGACATCGCAAAGCATATAATGTTTTAAATAAATTAGCCTTCTAATACATTATAATTTAGAAGTCTGTTTATTAATACTTGCTGCATGAGTTCAAAATAAAAGGAAGAAATTTGAAAAAAAAAACTGAATTTTGAGGAAATTTAATTATGAAGGAATTAGCTAAGGTGTGTGTATTGCAAGCTTAGATTTTTTTTACTCACTTGTACGAAGTTAAATAGTGGGATCGCGAAAAATTTCAGACATCATATTTCAATCAAAATATCCATTTTGACCGCTCTAGAATCCATTTGAACGATGCTTTTGCGTGTCATCTGCACGTACGGACAGAATAAATGACACTTTTTTCCAAAATGGATTTAGGAAAGATTTTTTTCGTGACATCTGTATATATGCATGTATGTATCTCACATAACTCCAAAACGAGTAGCCTCAGAACGTTGAAATTTTGTATATTGGACTGCTATAACAAGTAGCTGGGCACCTCCCTTTGTGGTTCCAATCGGCCTCACCAAACGTATACAAATATATACCCACTCTATTATCCGAGTTGATGAGCTCAGTTTTTTTATTCGTATATGTTGGTAAATTCTGCATTTTTTGCTTTGGAAAGTGATGGAATTCTTATTTTTTTGTTACGTTTTTTATTCCTTTAGTTAATCAGGCCTAACGAGGCACCATTTGCTTACATCTGAAACTCTCGATAGAATAGTGAGTGAAGTCTGTGCACCAATTTCAGTGTCTTTTTGCTTAGTGAGACCAAAAGTAAACTTTATATTTTGTGCACCAACAAATCTGTCTTCCTGCCCGCTGGTCGAATCTTGTTTAAACTCTAATTGAAACTCTAATTTTAATTGCGAAAACTGTTTTTAACTGTATTTGGTGTGTTAGGTTCACAATTTTTAATGAAACGTTCACAATTTTTATTGAAGTGGCTCTGAGTTTTTATGGATTTCTACTTGTTCAAAAAAAATCTGCAGTTCAGATTTACTTGCAGTAGAAATTTTCCATACATTTCCATCTGCTTAATTTGAGGGATAATTAATTTAGACTATTTAATTTAAGGGAACAAAGGGATCTGCAGTATATGTCTAAGTCAGACATAGTATAATGATAAATCATTTTTTTAAAAGTTTAATTATATTACGCTATTTCTTTGATTAAGAGAAGCCATCGATTGCATGCGGATCCTTTAATGCAGTTAAGGGGGAATAAATGATTTTAAAAAACAAAATAACCAACATTAATCGCCAAAATGTAACTATAAAATATTTTTAAATTATTAAGAGTAGTAATGATTCTTATTTAAATTAAATTAGAAATTTTATTTTTTAAATCGGGATAATATGTAATTAGCAAAAATTTTCAATTATAAAGCATATCTCCTTTTTAACAACGTTTCTAATAGAAAAAAAACTGACGCGGACACCACATGACTTCTTTGTATGGAATATTAAATTATATGCATATTTTGCTGCATTTCACATTATTTCCTCGAATTTCTTCGAAGATAGATTTTCCATTCAATTAATTCAGTTCTCACTTCGCGGTGAAGCAAAAATACATAAAACCTCAAAATATTTCATTAAAAATTGAAAAATATAGAAAAACATAAAACACGGAATGCAGTTTAAACAATTAAAAAGAACAATTTTTACAATTAAAATTACAGTTTCTACGTAAAAACAAGCCAGCAGGCAACAAGTAGATTTTTCGGTGCACAAAAATGAAAGTTTACTTTTGGTCCCACTCGGCAAAAAAACACTGAAGTTGCAGAAGCTGCCTTAATTCAATATTCTGCTAAGTTTCAAATGTAAACAAATATGGTTGCAGTGGTAAACAGAAATTAGTCTTAGTCGCACTTAAACAACTTTTAAATTTTTGATAATTCTACAACTATTGCACGCAGATTAACTAAAAACACAAAAGCCTTAACTGGAAGCTAAGAACAACATAATTCAATCATTTTTAAAGCAAAAAATGCACATTTTACAAACATATAAGAATAAAGAAACAACTGAGCTCACTGAGCCGAGTAACAAAGTGGGTATATATATATATATACCCATTTTGTATATACTATATATATATAGTTATATATAGTTATATATATATATATATATTTGGTGCTGCCGATTGCAACCAAAAAGGCACAACTGCATGTTATAGCAGTCCTGTATACAAAAGTTCAGTGTTCAGAGGCTACTCTTTTTTGAACTATTCGGAGATACATACGTACAAACGTCATGAAAAAAATCTCTTTTGAATCCATTTTAAAGCAATTTTATAATCCGTTTGGGGAAAAAAGAGTCCTTTATTCTGTCCTTACTTACAAATGTTACGCAAAAACAACGTTAAATTGCATTCGATAGCGGTCAAAATGGATATTTTCGTTGAAATATAATACCTGGAAATTTTTGAGATTACAGTACTTCCTTTACTTTATACAAGGAAATAAAAAGGCTCGTAATAGAACCACTGAAATACAATAATTACGACCGCGATTCAAATGTAACGTCAGGAGAATTTCATTCATTGAAACATTATCAAAAAATACTTTCAGTCGACTTATTTGTAACGACGAAAGCTTTTGTTGTGTGTCATGTGAACAGGCCCGCTTACATAGAGACTTAACAATTAATGTCACTACCTCTTTATGAATATTATAATTCCCGTTAACATATCATTGGGATTTTAAATTGATAGCTCTTTGCGACAGCTGTATATTTTCTGGAATTATAACAATGATAAAATGTCTTCACGTTAAGCTCTCTGGAAATTTGTCTAAGTCTGTTTGTTGTCTTTAGTCTCTTTCATCTACTATATTCTCTTTCATCTTGTTGTAGAATTCCGTAAGCTATTTTCAAAGTCTCTTTGCTCTGTGCTTTGGTCGCTGCGCTTGCACAGAATACCTTTTGATCTGATAATTTTTGTGTGCGTGTGTGTGTTTTATTATTATTTAGTTCAAATACAGTTCTTAATGTCTCTGCAGAATATTCAAAGCCTGGATACCACTTTTTTTCTAGAAAATCTTTGTTAAAATATCCTTTCTGAAATTACCTTTTTTACTGTACCTGTATAATTTTATATAATTATAATCTATA
>KK121168.1:221966-245757 GCA_000611955.2 Stegodyphus mimosarum
AAATCAAAATTATTACTATTATTAATAAATAAAAATTAATAAAAGTATAGAATAAAATATCATGTATAAACAAATACACGTCTTACAAAATAAAATAAAACTTTGGGAGTATGAATAAGAGATCTGCAGATATATGCCAGATAAATGGCATAAATATTTTATGTCTTATGGCTCATACATCTGCGTATTGAATAAAATATATATGCCACAGATTATCGGAGAAAAACATGATATGCAACAACACCATTAAACTAAGAGTTTAGATGAAGCAATCGGGTCTGAGGTTTTGTGATTCTCTTGAATTCTGATGGATCAAGGTACAACTTCAAAAATCGTTTCAAATGACAACAATAAACATCTGTCTATATACATCTTAACAGGCCGCCACCACATTTTCTTATGTTTGATATGGTGGTCATTTCAAACCTAATGCATGCTAATTTTTACTAAACATACTTGCAGCTTCTTAGACAGAGTTTTTCTTTATGCCTACTGTATAGTCTTGCTCCTTCTGAATGTTTGGAAGGTTATAAAGGTACTTTCTCCCTCCTTTCAGTATGTCTTCGTGGTATAACTAGAAGCACTCTCGAAGCGTATTTGAGAGGTTCAGGATTCGAGTCCCAGAGAAAGCACTGCACATTTTGTCGGTCTCCTGCTTCAAAATAACCTAATGACTCTATAGTGGTTCCCGAACTAAAAACTAGTGGACCATAATTCGTCACCATCAGAATTTGACGATTAGGTACCCTCTTCTCCAGTTGCCCTCTAAAAGTGGGAGTATATAAGGTACTTTCTCCCTCCTATCAGCATACCTTCGTGATATAATTGAAAGCACATTCGACGCGTATTCGGGAGGTCCAGAGTTCGAATAATGGTAATGTACATTTTTCCCACCTCCAGTATCAAACATCCTAATGACTGTACAAGGCTTAGAACTGCAGTTAGGAAATTATTTCTATTAAGATGTCTAATACGCTCAGTTGCAATAAATATTCTAGGGATGAAAATATCTGTCCTTTCAAGGAAAATCCTATTCCAGTCTACATAATGATGATTAGAGACGTCAAGTATTGTGATTGTCTGTTGCAGTTTCTTCGCATGTGATCTCAGGCCTGATGCACGACGGCCCATCAACTGCTGAGTGAATAACACTCCTGAATATTGTTAATTCGGTTCGTGTTCAAATTTTGTGAATGAGGTGGTTGCATGGGCGCATTCCTAGTTTTCATTATGCATAACGTGAATACGAACCAGTTTTCACTACAAAATTCACTATGATGGTTACTTAACACTATGAACCTTACGTCATTATGAAAGCATACTTACCATTAAGAATATAGTTGTAGTATGCTTTGTCTTAATCAAAGAACCCAGTTCAGTCGTTGACGGACGACTATGCCAGTTCAAATAAGTCATATAAAGATAAAAATACCTGTCTCTTCATCGGAAACCATATTCTGGTGTATTGAGTGATCATCAGTATCTCAAACATTATAAATGCTTGTCCTTCATATGGTCTTAAACTGATGCTCTAAGATTTCTGTACTACCCAAGTTTTCTGCACTAGCCATTTAAAACACTCCTCGTTATTAAATAAATCTTCTACAATCTTACAGCTATTTTCTCCAGCTTCACATTAGAACTGCGCAAAAAGAAACGTTGCGATTGCGTCATTTGCTCTATTGCATTTACCACAAAATGCCATCCATTTAAAATAGCCCCTTAGTAGCGGTACAGGAAACGTTTCTGGATATTGGCATTTCTTGCGAAGCGCGGCGAGATGTGTATTAAACAAAAGATTGCCATTGAAATGTCTTGAGCATGTAGATCCGGAATGGCTGGGATCGAAGACTCAACATTCTAAAGCCGCGTTTTAAGAAGGAGTCGAAAAGGAAAAAAAATGGGTCTTCAGACGAACGATTACGATACCGCGCCCGCAATTAAAAGTCGCTCGGTCTTTCGCCAATTGATCGCGAGCAGAGAGAAGAGAAATGCTCACACGCTAAAACAAAAACATGAAAAACCACTGTTGACGGCGTCGCCATGACTACGATCCCGTCACCCTCTGCGCGCCGCCCCCACTTCCACTTCTGCCACTCTCCTCTACTGCGGCGCCGCTCCAGAATTCGTGGGGGGTGCGGATAGCGGCAAAAGGGGTTATCCTCCCAAGATGACGTCACCGGGCCTGTTGCGGCGGATCAGGCAGCAGCAGTAGCAGAGATGTGCCAGGTCCAGCAAGGGCCTGAGGAGTATCGTCCGTCCAGCCCCGACGAGGCCCGGGGTGACCTAGGTGCCATGTTTCGTGCCGTCCACCAGCGGATCAAGGACTGGCATCTTAAGGTCCGCAGGGCCAGCAGCAGGTCATCCACTGTCATCAACGCAGATCATGTGACCGCGGATGGGGCGGCTTTCTACCTGTCTGGCTCACAGCACCAGACGCCGATTATACCAGCACCAGCTGAAGCGGTAGGCCTTCTTCATAATAACCCCCCAAATGATCTTGAAACAGATTCCAACATCACGCATGTGCTTAATGCTTGGGCATGCAAAGCCTATTTTTTTTACTTGCACAAGCTCTGCTAATTCTTCATTCCGTATACGCCTTCCAGAAAGCATCCCAAAAGATAGCATCATCGACGATGTAGAGACAAGGAAGCGTGCCATTTCATCTTTTCAATGGGTTTCTTGAAGGCATCATGTTTCACTCTATTAATGGATCATGTTTAAATAGTTTGCAAATTTTTGCATTTATTTGCTAAACAGCCAAGCAAAATAAATTTTGCACGATTCGTTTGAAGAAATTTCAAAGCTCTTATTTATTTTTCTAATTCAATTTCTGTCCCTATTTGAGAATTTTTCTTTTAATGCTTAACTTATTTCCTGAAATTTTTCAATATTCAAAGATATGTAATAAAAACATTCACGGATTCGAAAGTGCACATAGAATTATCTCTGGAAAGACTGTAATATAAAACATATCGCTGTAGAAGAATGAAGCTTCTTAGTTTGGAACTGGATGTAATATTTTTTTACTAAATTTGTTATTTGGAAAAGTTCTTAATAGAGATTTTTAGTTGACATTTCAGCTTTTGATTATTCTGTGCAGAGCGATACATTTTGCAGTTTTATCATCTTGTTCAACTATACTGTCTTAAATCCCTGGTGCGCCATGCTGAACTCCGTTATTAAAGCAAATCATTTTGCCTTCTTTGGAAGCATGCTGTATGATCACATTTTAATACGATGCTTTAGTATTTTTCTTTAAAAAGCATTTATCCTTTTGGATCGGAAAAAGAAGGTAGCGAAACTAACATTACTGCGTGCCTCTGTTGAGGATATCTATAATTGTCTCTGTTTTTATTTTAACATTAGAATTTCACTATTGTCTCTTTAGTTAGACTCCTTCAAAAAGATTTATCTCTAAAGATAGCTTCATCAACAGCGCGATAAATAGAAATAACCATTGCTGTTTAATATCAACGCTTGACTGAAAAAAGCCATCGTTTATTCCAAACTAGTGTGATTTAATCACTTAAACTATTGTTTAATATTTTGCTCATACTGTTGCTTCTTTTTTAATTAATATTAGTGCAATCAAAATATCGACATATAAAGTGAAATATGTAAGTATTATTCAAAAGTGTTTGTGATTACAATAGTTTTTTTTCTAGAAAATTGCTTCATTTTATGGGCACGGCCTTTGCATTGTCAAGTTTAATTAATTGAAGAACATCTTAATATCATTGGAAATTTTTTGGCTCACATCTGGACCTGGCATAATCAATCATCCATATAGTGGTTATTTTCCTTTAGAATATTGTACTCTGCAGCGAAATTGTTGTCATAATATAATGCAACTTTAAATCTTTCTCATATCAAAATGCAATTCATTATTAATCCAAATTATTATTTTCATTCACAAATGCAATCCATATTTAAGATAACATAGAAATTCAACAAATTCTTTATTAAACTGCTTAGAAGTAAATAAGAAATTTCAAAACGGATTTCTAAAATTCTTTTTTCTGTTTACATGTACTTCGTCTGAATAGAGTTGAAAAACCATGAAAATTAAAATTTTGATAATTTAATGGTAACTGTCGTTTAAAGATTTTTATAACTTGTTGTTCAGGAGTATGATTATTTGTGTAAAATTTTAATATAAGATAAAATAATAGCAAATTTTGAATTTACAGTATGGTACTTACCATCACTTTACCTAAATTAAACTTACTATATATAAAGTATGGCAAACATACCAAACATAAAGTGTGGCAATCACTATTCATACTTCATTGATAATTTATCATTCAAGTACGCAAATATTTATATAATATTTTAAAACAAAAGTAAAAGACGTTACCATTAACTTATATTAACTAAATTTACAGTAAAATAAAGATAATTATCATTTATACATTTTTGCTGTTATAAAACTTTAAAGTAAAATGAGATTTTGAAACTCCAGGATAAGGATGTTTCGGAAATGTGCAGATTTAACTCAATATTTCGTTCTTTTTAGCTAAATTTTCAAGAGGGTATAAGAATTTTTCATAGGTCAAAAGCTCTGCGCAAATTCTTCTTATAATTATTCACTTATTTGTTTCTGGATTCTAATAAATAATTCGACATTCAGAAGAATTCTTTGACAGTCAATGGTAAAGAATTCTTTGGCAGTCAATGGTAAAGAATTCTTTATCATTAGTGTTACAAAAGGCGTTATGAGTAGGACTCTGTAGATCTCAAATATTTCACTTCTTTTTAGTTACTTGAAAATTCTTACAGATGATTATTTGAAATTGTCGGTTGTTTATTGTTTTTAATTCTTTTATTCTATCAAACTGTGTACATATTATCGCTAATTAAACCTTCCTTGGTTTATATATATAACACCAATTTTTTCATTTTACGTTTTAAAGCCTCTTCTCTAATATTTATTAAAAGCTTCATAAACATATGTAAAAATGCAATGCATTTTAAATGCGTCATATTTACACAATTAAGAATCATATAGCAATAGTAATGATTATCAATGGTATTCAATTAGTAATCATACATCAGTGGTAATGGTTTTTAGTATCTAGTGTAACGTAATTTTTTATATCAAATAAACGCAATTGTATAATACATTTACTAACAAATATATTATACATATTTTACATTAATATTGGCACTTAACAAGTGATTAAACCAGTCAAGGGTCTCATAAATATGAATATAAATTAAATTGTCTCGTGAATTTAAGCGAATTTCGTAAACCTAGATATATGTATTAGACTTTGATGAAAAATGTGTAGAAAGAATTTTAAGAAAACCCGTTTACGTCGACGGATGGCATTAATTCTTTCATTCGTAACAGGAAAATAAATTTCTTTGAAATCTACTTTTATTTTATTATTTTTGAAGCATATCAGTCTAATGCTTAGTAGTTAAGATAAAATATTTTCCATTGAATTTTAAAGTAACAATTCTTTATCTTTTTAAATAAACTTAATTACTTAAAACTTAAAATTAATTGGCTGTTTGAAAATTCAAAAATTCAGCCTATTATCCCAAAGTTTCAAAAAATTAAAAAAATATGAAAAAGTATAAAAATATTAAAACTAATAAACGTTAAAAAATTTTGCAATTTCATATATTTATATATTTATTTGTAATTTAACTTCATATATTTATTGGTAATTTAACGCCTGAGATAAAAAGCTACATATGGGTAATTTGCAAGTGAGATTTGAGACAAATAATTTTCTCAAGTGGCACTACTTTTTATTTTATCAAGACATTAAATTCGCTTACTAAAAACAATAAATATACCTTAGAAGATATTTCTTTCGAATTGCTTAAAAAAAGACAAATATGTGATTAATTTGTGGAAGAATATCAGCATCTTTGCGTGTATTCTTTTGTGAAGCGTAAAATTAAAAAAATATATATATTACAGTTCTTTCACTACCTATATTTTATCTTTTTCTTGAAAACCTCCAACATATTCTTCAAGGTAAAACTTCTAAAATAACAATTTGTCTACGTATTTAAATTAAATGTAACGTTGAAATTGCAAAATTAATTTCTGTATTAGGATAATTGGGATTCATGTACCCATACATTATTTATTATAAATTCAAAAATTATTATACATAAATCCATATGACGTCTCTTAATTCTAGTCAATATTTTAAATGTAAAATCTGAATGCCCGTTCAAAAGCGAGAAAATATATTTGACTTTAGATAGAGCATTAATATTTTAAAGAGTCTTTAAAATTTGTGTTTCTAGGCTAAGTAAAAAATCTACACTCAGAATACCTTATGTTTAGATGAGTCTTAGCATTGAAACAAGTTAACAAACTAATTTCGAATCAGTTTTAAATCACAGTTATGATTTCAAAAGTAGACAAGTACAATACACATATAAATATTGAAAAACATGTACACTTCAGGAAGCAGATTATTAAACATGCAGGTGTTGATTTACAAAATTAAACTGAGCTTCAGGCCGTTTTTGATTTAATATAAAAAATATTAAAAATCTGCCATGAAGTAATCAGAGCTTAATATAGGTTTATTGGATTTGCATAAAGTAAACGTACACAAATAAATTTTGAAGAAATCAAGGGTTCTTTAAGCATTAGGACAGGGTCCTCAGCTAGAGGGAATTTTATAGTTTCAAGGAGAAATGTGGTCAGCCTTTTATTTAGCTGTTAAATAGTTAGTTTTAGTTTATGAATATAAAACAAAACCTGCTTTTATTCAAGTTTTGATATTTACCAACATTTTCTGTACTTTTTGTTGTTTAGTTTATAAAACACGTTAAAAGTACTCTACATCCATATAAATGTATATAAATTTGCAAGTTTTGGAAAGGAGAGAAGAATGATCTTCTAACAGTGCTAAAAGGCTAATTTCGATGCCGGCGATGTTTTTGTATTGCAAAGCAAAATTATCTAAAAAATGTTTGAACAACCTCCGTAGAGATGCCATGCTTCTTTTACGCGTTAGTTATTTAAAATTTAATAATAACCTTCAGTGTATTTAAAAAGATTTTTGAAAGGCTCTGTTTTATTCTGCGTTTTCCGATTTAAATCGCTATGCTTGTACACGCTTAATTAAGTGTGATTACATTTCAATAACATTTAGTTCCATACATGATTACGTTACATTTATACTTCCAGAGTTATTCTTAACATTGTTTATTTGACGAAAATCATCGTGACTGACACTCCCAAATAAAACAATAATGAAAATTGTTTGTAGTAAGTGTTGTACTTGGAAATAATTTCCAATTTTATTTAGTAATGTCAAGTTAACAGTTTCTAATAAATTCAGGAAAAGGCATTGAAACTTTAGGAACATTTAATCCGACTCCTATTATGTATTGAAAACAATTACCAAAATTTTGATTATCGTGTTTTCTTTCATTTCTTTCAAAACGTTATTTTAAGAGTAACTATTTCATTCTAAAAACTTTCAGCAGTTTTCTACGCTTATTCATAAAATGCTTTTAAAATTTCTTCATACTGGTTATGTTATCAATACAACTGTAGTGTATTGATATTAAATATTCTTAAAAGTATAGTACTTATTGTACTATACTTTTAAGAACCTCCTATCACATTTCAGTACAACTTTTCAAAATGAAAACAATTTTTAAATAAATAAAATAACATTTAAAAATTTAAGAAAAGACACATTCGATAAAAAGTCTTTTAAACTTAACTTAGACTAATCCTAGAGAATTTTATAAAAAACCGAATTCTTTTCCCATTTTTATAGCACTTGTTTTGTATTTATGAATATAAGTAGCTATGAATAAAAATTTATCAATAATAAAGAAATCAGATGTAAATACAAATAATATCAGAGAGTACTTTTCTGAAAGTTTGTTTCTCAGTTTTCTTAAATCAAAACATTTTACTACTTTTTTTATGTTCATTTCTATTAATTTTCAGATGTCTCATTTTTTTTTTCCTTTCATGTATCAAAATTTACAGTTTCAGGATGATAACCTAACGATGAAAAGTTTAACAAAGTTATCCATGAAGTGCTTCAATAGTTTCAAATCTGCAGAGCTGATAACTTTTCTTACTTACAAATAATAGTGAAATGAATAATGTAAGTCTTAATTCAGTTTTCAAGAGTTCGCAAAATTAACAATTAACATTCTTCAGGGTTGATAAACATATATGATTCGAAGAAAGATCATCAAAAGTGTTTTTGCTAGCAACATTTAAACTGACAGTTAGAACTTACTTCCTACTAAATTTTTAAATATATATTATCAAGCGTTTCAAATTATGTAGTTTTAGTAAAATGTATTAAAATGTGAAAATGATGCGAAATGTGGCTATTACAATATTCTTGATCATGTGTGATCAGAAGTAAAATCGTGGACTGATAAGAATGACATATTTTTAAATCAAAACTCTCAACAAGAAATTTAAAAAACTGAGCACATCGTTCTTATATATAGTATATGTTGTTTCTGCGTTATCTTTTCTTTTGTTTCTTAAAACGTTATTGATATTCCAAGGGAATCTTGTCGTTTTGCGCGTAACTGCTCATCTCGCTACATATTAGGAATGCAGTAATTGAGAAAATTAACCCATTTTCCTATAATTGCTAAAAATACATAAATTGATTTGGAGCTCCAGAACAAACTTCATCTGAAATATTAAAAGGTTATTTGGCTATGTATCAGCAGCAGAAAGATCAAAATTGAAATATTATAGCTTATTATAATAGCAAATTTGTATGAGGACAAAATTTCAAGAAAGTCGGCTCTTTCTGACCACGATAAATGTGAGTCAGGAAAAAGATTTCAAGATTTTATGTAAACAATTGGATAGGCAAATGTAAATAAAACAGCGCAGAAAACTTTACTAAGGAAATTTGTAAAACGACAGAATTGCCATTCACTTGAAAGGCGATTAGTTTTAATTTGTATTTAAATTCTTACGATAGATTCTTACGATGGCTTCCTAAGCGTGTTCAGCTAAACCTAAAAGTAGTCATCAAAAGCAAAATGTGAAACAAAATACAAAATAAAAATAGATTGTAAGAAGCCAGAAAAAAATAAATATTATTATTCATGAGGAATAAATGATTCATTGATAATCCTGTCATTCATATTTGTAGGCATATATTAGAATTCAGGAATTTCGATTTAAGAGATACAGCAGGACTTCTAAGAATCGCAAATGTACGGGTATTAAAACAGAAGTGAAACATGTCAAATTAAAATATAAAACTAGGCAAAGCAACAACGTTATGTTGGCGTAGATAATCGTTTGCTCTCTTGCGCCGTTTTGATTTTTACTTCGCCATTCCACGTTGCTCCTGGATTTTCTCATTTTTAGAAGTTAGTGAGTTTCTCCTTTTGTTTACATTTCTCTCTAATCATTTTGTCATACTTTCTTGTTGTAATGTTTTGTTGCATCAATAACGTTGTATCGTTTTGTATTAAGTTGCTTTCTTTAGTTTTTTTAACGCTTCTCTTTATATTATTTTAATCGTTTTGCGCTTTCCTATTTTGTAGTCTTGTGTTTACTGCTTTTTCGTGCTTGCATCGCTTTCGGAATACGTCAATGGACAGAAACCAATTTCGTAAGTTAAGCCTTAAGCGTGAGAAACGCTATCGTACTACCTATCACCAAATAAGGTCGACGAATTTTATCATGGCAATGAAGCAAGGTTTCCAGCTGACGTTGGCAAAAGCTTTGGGTACCTGACACCATCATTTGGGTACCTGATATACCTCGGATGAAAGATTCAAAGACCTTGTATTCATCTTCTCCTATACTCCTAATTCATGAACCTGTCGATAGGCTTTAGACTAGACAGTATTTTAAATATCCTTGTGCCGCACACTATACTGCACGCTTAAGACACTAATGACTCGCTAATGACTAACAAACATACAAATGTTCTCCGGAATTAAAACCCCGGGCCCAAGGCTGCGCTAACCAGCTTCTCTATCACATCTGCAAAAGTGCGGCATTCTTCAGAGTAGATCTGTGAATGTTTTATAGCAGTCAACAATAAAATATGCTAGAATTCTACATGTATTTTTTGCATTTATGATATTTCCGTATTCTTTTTCCTTTGCACTAACATTTCTACATTAATATTTTAGAAACTTTACATTCATATTTTAGAACTTCTAATTAAAAACTTCCATTATATTATTATCACCGATAATTCCAAATTACACGATTGGCCTGAAAATTTCAAGTTTCAATCTGTAAATACATTTTCAGCGCATTTATGAAGTCGTGTAACTCAAACTCTCATTGTTCAAGGATCAACTGTGCACATAGTTTGGCAAAAACTAGAATGTATATAGGCACCGATAGGTTACGTTCAGGTCAATCTGAGTGCTGCGTACAGCTGTGAAAATTATCATTTCCGAGCTTAAAGTATAATTTATGCCAAACAGAATGGGAAACAATATAAAAAGTAAGTTAAAAGAATTTGCGTTATAATAAAAGAAAAGTATAGTTTAGGGGATCGAAAATCTAAAATGCGTATAAACATTTAACTGTAAAAATTACCATTTTTATTTTTTTTAAATATTATCGTATTTTTCGTTATTTATTATAAATTATTATCGTATTATTTTCATTTCAAAATTATCAAGAATTTTGAGCTGTAAAATGTATGTTTCGTTATATGTTTATGAAAAAAATTGTTAGAATGAGGAAAACATTATCAAGAAAGCTGTTGAAAACATATGACACACACTAAAGCATAAAAGGCTTAATAACCTCAAATTATAATTGTGATCGAATAAGTGATTTGAGAAATAAGGTACAACTGAGTGGGCATCCCTCTATTTCTTTCCAAAGTGCTTTTGAAAAACTTCCTAATCCTTCATTTGGTTTTATTTCTTTTTTTTATTTTCTTTTTTACAAACCCCTTTTTTAATATTTTTGTAACTTCTGTTTACGAGAATCCGCGTTTGATGAGTAGCATTTAATGCCTTTTTTTGAACGCTTTTAATTTACTTTTTATGATTGTCACTTTTATGTTCAGAAATGAGTAATAGAGTATACAAGTTTGCAAGCATTTTTGGCTGTACAGATATGGTTAATATTTAGCTGCACTCTTTTTTTAATTCTATCAAAAATAATTAGAGCATGAAAATAAAATAATAACACACCATTTATTTACATTGTTCATAAAAATTTTCTCTACTTTCATCCATAGCATGTTTTATTTGATTAAATTTATTTCTTGCTCTGTATTTTTACTAGTACTAAAACCATTTGTGCGATAAAAACACAACGAACTTTTTATGGATTTCAAAATCCTGATACATATCTTTATGCTAATAAATTCGCGTGGATTCGTATACATATCTTTATGCTAATAAATTCGCGTTCAGGCTTCAGTTCATTTACATTTGAGGAAGCAGCAAATTACAATAATAGATATATTATATTTTAGATAATAGCACTTTTCTTTTTTAATGCCTGTTCAATGATGAATCATCTTAATATAATTGCTTGTTCGCCAACGGTCTGGTCTCCTGCTAGATTTTTATATAAATATGAAGAAAATAAATAGCATTTACAAATTAGTCACAAACATCTGAATTTTGTTATTTGTTATTTCTTGAAAAAAGAGATTTTCAGCGGCATTTAAAACCCACTGGATTATTTACATAAACATTTTACTTTAAATTCAAAATCATAGGATATAAAATTCCATCTAAAACTACAACAGCCCTTCGCTGTCACTTATCAATATCTGATATGCATACAAAAATGCAAGAAATAGTAATAATAAGTACAATTCTACGTGAAACTGAATCGTATTCAAATTCCACACTAGTAAAACGATAAAACTCCCATGCAGGCAACCCATCCGTCGAGATATAAATCCTGGTTGAACTATCAGTTTTCTGCTATCGTATCCGCTCGGCTATTCGTGAGGTGCAATTACTGTGCATTAAGCATAAAAAAAGAGTGAGACTACTATTATTATGTGAAAAAAAAGAAAACCAAATATTTTAACTATCTTTTAGGGAAAATAATGTTGTTGTACATTTGGAAGCATTTTCTTTGGGAAGAGTGTGAAGTGGTGCCTTATCTTTTTCTTTTGTTTTTGTTATGCTTTGAATCAAAATTGTCTTTATTATCAATATTTGGGGAAAATACAAGTAAAATCATGTAATCGGCAAATAGGATGAAATCAAAATGCAAGCTTTTTAATATAACACGATTTATAAAACTATCCTTGTGGAAATATTAGCTTCCTTGACTATTATTCTTGAAACTACTACTTTTGCAGCTAATTCTTACTATTAAACTAGGTTTGCGAATCCCTTTTAAAATTTATAAGAGGCACCATATTTCCTGATAAAATTATGTTGTTCAGCCAGTGCTTTCGGTCATAGGTAAACATATTTTCGAATCTCAAGTTCAGATACTACATAGAGTGCATGATTAATATTGCCTTAATGGGTATGATGATTGGCGGTGGCAGCTGGCATATCGTTGGGCCGGGTATCCTATTCCGAAGAATGTTCGGGATATGAAAATTGTGTATTGTGTTTTTGTAACATAAGGTTACTTAAAATACCATGGCCTCGAAAGCACCCTCAAGATAGTCGCAATAAATAAAAGGTATATAAGTCCTTCTGGATTTGGCCTTCATGATGTTTGCCATCGAAATTGAGACGGAACTTGAGACACTGGCACAGTCACCTGTAAGTTATTCAAGGCTTTGTTAACGACACGTGTTACTACTTTTTTTACATTATAATACTTATTTATTTTACTACATATTTACCACGTACGTACTTTTACATTGTACTACTTTTATATTTTATATTCTGTTATTGTTGTGTGCTAATGCTTACTTGTCTGACCTATAGTCAGCCCAAGCCCACGAAATTCATCGTGGGCTTGGGAGCAACATTGCGCCTGTCGTTGGCAAGAGCCTTGAGCACCTTACAGATGACAGTGCGATTTAGCTCAGTTCCGCCCCCAATTTTGATAGACAGCACCCCGGTGAGACGCATCCGATTGTCTCCCACCCCTCTTCCCCTACCAGCAACCTCTCGAGAGGGCTTTCGGCTTGCCGCATATATAGAGTGCCCCCCATGCCGCACGGACACTATACATTTACAAACACCCATGCCTTCTCCGGAATTAGCCCCGGCCCTTTCGGCACGGCAGTCAGCGACGCTAACACTATACCGGTTGGGCGGCGTTTTATATTCTGACATTGCAATGTGTTTCTTGCAACCTCTGCCTCCAAAAATATAGCCATTGTACTGCCACTTAGCCCTCGTATGGCCACATATCTTACCTATTTTTTTAAAATTCTTCTGGATACTGGAGGACGACGGGCGTACACCTGCTCACTTCTGGGAGACGCCAGATGCCCTCGTCCTTCGTCACCTGTTTCCTCTCTTTGGTGTTCACAATAAAATTCGTGGACGGGATCTGAAATCTGGCCCAAGGTCAGAAAGATTATTAATAGCACATGATTAATAATCTTTCTATGCGGTAGCACAAGCATATCATTATGATTACAGCAGTTAAGTCATAAGTCATATGCATAAATAATAAATAAATAAATAATTAAAGTGGAAATCAATCATTCTCTTATAAATGATTATAAAAAAATTAACTCGCACATATTTAATCTGTGGTCTAGCAAACTGAACTTTGACTATCCAAATTCATTATTACTCACGCATCACAGATGCTCTGTGTAAGATTATTTTGTCACGCGATGCACATCTAGTCTATAATCCACTTCAGTCTACATATTTGAAGCATATCGTAAATGACTGATGCGACGATATCAATAAAACGGATTTTACGGTCGGTCAACATATCCTTACGGCAGCGCTAGTACACAAAAAAAAAAAAAAAAAAAGAGAGAGAGAGAGAGAGATTATCTTTAATTCCCTCCTGCCCCCCCCTCCAAAAAAATAAGGCTCTTTCCGAAAACAATCATCTAGACATCTTTAATACATATGTAAATGAAAACCTCACTTTCATACTCCAAATTTGTTAACATTACATGATTTTTTAAAATATGGCCAAATTTACAAGTAACCTTATATTTTAAGATCCTTCACGATTTTTTTAGAGAGGGTGGCCGACTGAAATAATTCCAAGCGAAGTATGAAGAGCATGAACTTCAGAAACTAGCAGCTGAATATTCTTCGAACAGCGAGTAAGCACGATGAAATATGCTCAAAGCAGGACGTTCGTAATGAATCAAGCAGCAAATCCGCTTTTCGAGGCTTTCAAGAAGTGGAATTACGAGGGTAAGTTGAAAAGTAAGTTTCCCCTGTCGACTGTGGTCAGAGTTGTGTATGAAAGTCAAAAAACAGAATGAAACATTAAAGATATGATATACCTTTATTTTTCCACATAGGTACAAAGTACATTGAGACATTTGTCATATCGCTTGATAAGCTTCAAAAAGCCCTCCAGGAAAAAATCAGGGCTTTGCATATGGAAGAAGCGTTGAACGGCTTGTTTCACTTCAGTATTGCTTCCAAAGTGCCTTCCCCGAGATTTTTCTTCAAAGCCGGATACAGATGGAAGTCGCTTGGTGCGAGATCAGGACTGTATGGCGGATGGTGTAGGCGCTCCCAACCAAGAGTTGCAATATGGTTTTGCGTTGCCGTCGCCGAATGTGGTCTGGCATTGTCATCCAACAGCAGAACGCCAGATGTGAGAAGGCCAGGCTGCTTTTTCCTAATCGCCTCTTTCAATTTCGACAGGGTGTCACATTAGCGCGTAGCATTGATGGTTCCAACCTCCAAAAAGTCCAGCAACAAAACTCCTTGGGCGTCCCAGAAAACTGTGAGGAGCACTTTACCTACAGAGGGAGTTGTCTTGGACTTCTTTCGGACAGGTGATAACGGATGTTTCCACTCCATAGATGCGGCCTTCGATTCTGGCGTGAAATGGTGGACCCACGTTTCATCCCCCGTCACAATCCGAAACAGAAAGGCCGTGCGCGTCCGTCCAGCTCTCAGTATGTCCTCCACTTGCTGACGTCCATCACTGAATGTGCGACACCATCTCCGCACCATTTGCTTCGACATCACAAGGTTATGAATTCCACGAGGCGGTTCCTGATACTCCACCTGCCCATTCATAGCGGATAACCGCTCTCACTTCCTCCTTTGACCACGAATTCAAAACGCACCTTCTCTCCATACCTACTGGGGCTCGAATGAGAGGCTGGTCTCCGCTTTGCCCAGGCACTGCAACAGCGTCATCTGCTTGATTTGCAGCGACCTCTACCCAATGGTGTATCGGTGACTTGCGCGTTTCCTGCTGTGTCACCTTTCGCCCATAGCCGTTCAACGCTTCTTCCATATGCAAAGCCCTGAATTTTTGTTGGAGGACTTTTTGAAGCTTATCAAGCGATATGACAAATGTCTCAACGTACTTGTACGAGAATAATAAAATAAAGGTATGTCATATCTTTAATGTCTCATTCTATTTTTTGACTTTCATACACAACTCTGACCACAGTCGACAGGGGAAACTTATTTTTCAACTTACCCTCGTACTTAACATTTCGCATTCTTACCCGCAAATCCAGTCAAGGAAGATGGAACGCAATGTTGCTTGCTTGTTTGGACTATAAACGTGATGTACGTAGCCTGACAAAAGGATATCACGTAGAATATCTGTAAGACTTAACAAAGAAATAGAATAGTAAAAGTTTAGTTTGATGTATCACGAGTAATAAATACATTACCTTGTTTACTATAACGGTTTGTAAGAGGATGACTATTTTTGACCTTATTCAAAAAATTCATTTCAAGAGAAGCAAGGAACAGCATAAATATGTAAATTATCTATTCTGCTTTATATAAGTCATATTTCCAAGCGTCCATACACTCTCCCAATCCTTCCATCGCACACGAAGTTTTATAGGCAGTTAGATAAAATGATCACTTACTAAAATGTTACGTTAATTTAAAAATGGGCATTTTTTGATATAAATCTATTCCAGTATTAATGATGTCACATTTGGCTGCATAATAGCCTAATGATATCATACGTAATCATAGGAATATTTCAGCGTTAAAAGCCCCCACACGTTTCCGTCAGAGATATCATTCCCTCCCTAATAAAGGATATCTTCCGATGGAAAGATACTTTGTTTTTGTCACTTTTTTTATTCTGTTGTCATTTTTACTACGCTTTCCACTGTGCAATAATAATTTATCTTGTATATTCTTGCTTTACCAATCCATTAACGACTATTTTATTGCTGGATTGCTAAGTTACATATAGTCTCAAATAAACGATAGTTTGATATATTGATTGAATTTTTAGATATTTCAGTTTTCAGTAGGGAATAATTTTAGCTAATGATTGTGTTTCCCTGAGCTTTTAGTTGAGTTTCGAGAATTTTGTAATGAATTTTTGCATTTCCCCCCACTCGTGATGTAAATGTTGTCAGGCCCAGCTAGAACAAGGATATCCGAATCCCAGGAAGAATGCCTTCGTTCGAATCAATGATGTCTAACCTTATGGCGTCTGAATTAAAATGGGGTGGTAACTCGATTTTATCGAACGGGTCTGGTGTTTTTCCCAGTCATCTTTTAATTAGAAGAGACTATCAGGAATGATCATATTTCTCTGTACGTGTTCTAGGGGTGTAAATGGTGAGCACGTCTAGCTACGTTGGAAGATCGGTAATTCGAATCCCGAGGAAGACATAGTTGACTTTTATGCTTCTTTTTCACTTTTCACAAAAACGTAATAGCTCTACAATTCTTGAGTAAGTTATTGATGTATTTCTCCAGATTAGAAATTCCCTTTGAAAAAGTTTCAAAGATTTTATTTTTTAAATTCTTATTTAATAACAAAAGCATCTGATTTTAAAATGGAAAAAGCAAAACAGGGATAGATACTGCATTATAAGAAATGAAAGCAAAACAAAGTGGTTTGATTTGTTGACGTGGGTTTTTATACTGTTTTTAATGATATTGGAAAAGAACTATTATTTATTTTATAACTCCTAACAGTTTTTATTCAAATAGTCTTTCAGTAGTCTATTGAAGTATCTGCTAAATGGGTCTTGTGTTTAGACGCGATAATAGCAGAAACGAAAAAATGCCTTTTTCGATGTGCATTCACTTCTGTTTTGTATAAAATGAAGCATTTTTGTCTTTCCAGATACCATTGGTGCACATAATATATTTTTGCCTTAACATTTTCCTCCAGTTCCCCTATCCATGCACTATCGTCTGCATCGAAGACGAAGACATGAAAAAAGCCTGCTGTAACATAAACAGTATGGCAAGGTTAAACACATTTGAAAATGGCATGTCTGTAAAAATTTCATTTTACTTTCAGTAATTACATTCAGTAATATTTTCTACAGAATTTGATATAATATAGGGTATATTAGATCGCATTTGGTGGCACCTTATAATAAAATTCTCGCTTTTCAAAACATTATTGATCGTGTTTGATATCATTTCATTTTATGAAGGTCTGGCAAAAATCATCTCGCTAAAAACATTGAATACAAATTTCGTATTTAAACATAATCAAAACATTCTCAAATCAAAAGTTTTTCAGTTCGTTTACTTAGTTTCAAGGAAAAGCTCTCAGGTTTAGAAATTCATAATCTGTTAGATGAAAGGAAAAATTTCTTTTAAATATTCGAGTTTTCGAAGGCTATTTCTAAAAAATATGGAATCCGAAATTACAAAAAAAACAGCAACTTTTGAGAAATTATGCTCTGCAAATTTTGAGATTTCTCGTGATATGACTGTCAAGAACAAATACTAATTAGAGTACTTTCAAATTATGAAAGTTGTAAGAAGTCTAAGAATTTCAATATACGACAGTAACATTTTAGCCCAAAGTAGTGTTAAGTCCAGAAGGGCTTTTAGCAAAACGGGATTTTGCGTTCAATCACTATTAAAGTCTGAATCACTTTTCAAATTGTTGACATGAAATATTATCGCCCTGTATTACATTTAAAGAAATTAAATAATGAACAATTTGCATGAATGTAAGCATCTTTCCGCATTGTGAAAAAACAACGCTACCTAGAGCCATTAAATTTTGATTAATGTACTCCTCCAACAGGTGAGGCTTCCAGGTGTCCAAATATGAGCACCTGGAAGCCCGAATTTGGAATTTTGAAATCTTTTTTATTGTGTATTTCATATTTTGTGTAACTTTAATGAATTTTTGTTTAAGAAACTCAACGATTTCAAAGTGAGCAATGACAACATTGTACGGGAAAAAACATTTTTATCTCCAGCGCGCAGGACTGTCAATCGGTAATTCTAAAGATGTTGTTTTTAACTATTTTATCGTATATTTCAAATTTTGTAAACGTTTAACGAATTTTTTATTAACAAACTCAATTATTTCAAAGCGAGAAATGGCAACACTGGACGGGAAAAAGCATTTTTATCTCCAGCTGGCGACATTGTCTATCGGTAATTCTAAAGATATGCTACTCAACGATAAACTCAACGATTTCAAAGGGAGCAATGGAAACACTGTATGAAAAAAAAAGCCAATTTTATCTGTAGAACGCGAGACTCTCTATAGGAAATTCTAAAGATAGGCTGTTTTTAAATATTTTTAACCCAAGGAACAGTAGCCCAAATGCTCTCGAAATGTGTATGCCTATGTAAAGGAAAAAACAATGTCCCTTTGGGCGCGATATAGAATCTGAAAGCTTTCAGATGCTTTTTAATTATTTTATTTTTATTACTATGGTTTTTTCAAAGCTTTTTTTTGTGTGTGTGGTGGCTATCATTTATCTTTCTTATCACCTAATCATTATACGCAGTTTTATAACATTTGTCATCATGCTTCTCGTAAGAAATAAACGGAAAACTTTTAATGTTGGTAATTTCACATGGGATTTGTCACAGTTTTATAGAAAATCGATTAATATTTATGTTACCCGACTAAACACTGTCAATGAAATAGCCAATAAGACAGACGTTTCAAGTGACATTCTTTACAGTTACACGTTTCGCCTTCGGGAATAGAGCCCATAGTTACAACTACCACAAATTACTTACTCGTCTACTCGTAAATAGATATTAAAGATCTGATACGTTCTTAATCTGACATACTGTTTTCTTAAATTTATTACAATTAATTAAGATAGATTAGATTTCAATTCTGACAATGTTAAATGATATAACAGTTCAAAACTGAAGCTAATTAAAATAATACAATGTGAATCTTTGAAATACACTCATGTCCATAAATTAAGGATAATGCCATCTCAGGCAAATAAGGGTTCAGAGACAAAACAAACGTGACTTACTCATAAAGCCCATTTATTAAACAAAAGATAAAGAACAAAAAAGATGCTGATGTACGATACCATTAAAAAAAACTACGAGTTTTGCTCCCGAGAACAATTACAAAATATATCTCTCTTCCAAAACTTAGTATTACATGGTTGATATGATTGTTAATAAATTTTATGTCTCCTATACGATGAAATATAGTTCGTACAACGCCCAGGCACGCTGAGTATAAAATTATCCAGTTGATCTTGGGGAAGATTACTCTACTCAGAAGCAATGCTCTTCGAAGTTTCGGTATACATGTAGAAGTTGGTTGACCAGCTGCAATTCATTGATCAAGCATGTCCCACACATACTCTATCAGATTGACGTGAGGTGAGAATGCTGACCATTCCATACGGGTGACATCCTCAGATTGAAAGCATTCCTATGCAATGTTTGCACGATAAGGACGGGAGTTGTCATCCATAAACACAAATTCTGCGCCCATGGCACATCTAAACAAACTTACATGTTGTTTCAGAACGATGTCCCGATAAATTCGGCCTGTCATGGTCCTGATTTGAACATGCAGATCTGTTCTAGAGCCCAGTATAATTCCACTCCGAACGAGCAATCCTACACCAATGATGTAACGGTGTCGTCTAATGATGTTGTCTTGTTGGTAGCGTGTACCTCGAATTCTCGATATGAAAGTCCGGCGTGAATCAGACTGCATTCTAAACTTGGACTCGTCGGAAAACATCACACAAGCCCACTGTGACGATGTCAACATTTCATGTTCTCTACTCCAAGCTAACCGCTGGGGACAGTGAGTTGCCGTGAGCGGAAAACATCTGACAGGCCTGCAAGCATACAGACCAGTCTGTCCTAAGTATTTGTACACGGTTTGCCTTGAAACTGTCGTACCCGTGGCTGAAAATACCTGACGAGACAGAACTGATGCTGTGCTCCTTCTGCTTCTTTTGGCAGTAACTGCCAAATACCGGTCATCGTTCGACGTTGTATCCCGGCGGCAACCTGTACTGTAACGTCTACTGACATTTCCTCGTTTTGGATTCGTTGCCGAAGCCTAGCGATGACACTTTGGGCTATTCCAAGTTCCTCGGATACTTCCATCTGAGTACGCCCACATTCCAGATGGGTCGATAAATCCACCACGTAAAAAATCATCCACATGCACCCTCTATGTCATAACTATTCGGTTGTGGCCCTGAGCGGCTTACAGAACGCTTGTGAACAATTTTACTTCTTTGCTACCATAACTTATGTACACTTCTCTTACATTCTCATCATTAAGACGTACTATCGGCGTCATCTGATGGCTTCTTGTAGTTTGCATATTATTCTTGAAGAAGTGTGCGATAATTTTACAGGTGAAATTTGTACTTTAAAATTCGATTTCCATGTGATTCTGAATTATTCTTAATTTATGGACATGAGTGTAAATCAAAATATTCTCTTTTTTTAGACAAACGGCTTCTAAAAACATTAGTCCGTATACGAGTTCTATTAACGATAATACTGAAATCAACTTGTTAGAAACACTCTTCGTATTTGAATTTCATTTCAAATAAATTTAATCAGCTTTATAATAAAACCATTAACACATATTTATAATTCAGCCTTAAAATTTTTCCTAATGCAGTAAGATATTAAGGATAAATTTTAATTACAAATATCATATATTAATTTTAAATAGTTTAATTAATAATTTACAAAATAAAATTTAAACTAAAAAAATATACTCATTGTATCATCGTCAGGAGTAATTATATCATGAATTTCACTACATTGCAAAAAGAAGGGCTAAAGGAAAAATGTGTTTAAATTTGCATCAATGAATAATGAATGATAATAACTTAAAACCTCTTGAGAAAATTTTTCATTAGCCAAGTAATTGTTTTAAAGAGGAATGGTAGTTCTTACATTTGTATGTGTACTGTACACCCATTTGATCTAAAATCTGTGTAAAGTTAGTTTTACAATGATATGAGCAGACCTGAAAAAATAAATCTATTATCGTTTTGCTCATGATTTTCATTCATCTTTGAATAAATATAAAACATTCTTTAACCACCAGTTTGAGTAATGGTTTCAGATAAAAAAGTAGATTCTACCATTTTCTTCGCTTTCTTAAGTGAAACAAAATATTTCATTTTTGCTTCACTTAAGAACCATTTTTCATTTTTATTATAGAAAGTACTGGTCAAATATTCTTTAACCCCAAAACTATAAAATATTTGCATTGTCAGTCTTAAACACTTGAAAATTCAACAAAAAAAATTCACGGTTCTCAATAAAGAACCCAGTTTTAATTAAATTGTACATAACTACGAATCTATTGAATTAAATTTTCGTCTGGGGCTGATTTTAAATGAAAATGTTTTTCAATGCTTTTGAATTGGCCAAGAAACAGTCTTCATTCTTTCATGAAACTAATTACCCAGAAAAATAAATATTTCTTTCTCGGAATATTTTGAGTGCTTTCACTGAAATAGAAAGAAAGGAATGTAGTTGATTTTTTATAACAAATTACACGAGCTCTGAACTGCAGATTCGTATAACTTTCCACGCTAATACAGAATCATAAAAAAACAGATTCATTACAATCTAGTTTATCTAGAAAATAGGTTTTATTTCACAGTAATTGGAACTTCCAGATTTGTCAAAAGAAATTCTGTCAAATTCTGACAAGATTTCTTTTTCATTCTAGAGCTATGCGTCTAATGTATCTGATAATGTCTTCTTGTTTTGTCGGATAAATCTTCCAATAAATTTCTGTTAGCGTCAATAAAACTTCTTCGCACTTTTTATCGTTGGATATTGAGCACAGCATCATTAACAAGTAAATGAAGTGAAACTCATAAAAGTTTTCCCAGCGACCAGTCCAAACCAGAAATCGTTGCTGTAGACGAAGATAACGATTCGGATCCATCGGCAGCATATTGCCACTGTTAAAGCTGAAACTCCGAGTAAGTAATAACACACTGTAAAGCGGTATCGTTACTTTTCGTTTACCTCTTCTATCTCTAGTTTCATAATCACTTTTTAGAACACTTTCGCTTTCAGAAATCGATAAGAATTGCTACAGACGGCATTTTCGCATGCGGTCCCTGTCCACAAGTAGAGGTAGAAAAATCTCTTGACCTTTTCGAAGGTCACGATTATGTTATGTAGATGAGAAAGAAGGCTTGCCAAATCGATTCCCAAAGACAGAGATATTCATAAATTATAATTTTGTTATTTATCTTTTAGTTCTGAGGGTGTTTTGGTACGGAGCGGAAAGGTGGTGGATATTTGCCAGCGTTTTGGCGCATGTATTGTTGTGTGGTGGGCGGGAGAATGATGCGGATGGCCTATTTTTGTTTCAAGTTTTGAAATTTCGCTCTAGCATCTGTGTTTTCACACATTTACATTTTCGCTATCACCGGGTGAAATATGAAACGCCGCTTATTGGTTCTGGTTTGCTTTACCCTTTTGTATTTACTTCAGCAATTTCATTTTAACTGCTCTCGTAAGAAAGCGATCAATGATACGAGTGATGATTAAAGATCTGAAAAGATTCTCATTGGTCGTCTGCCCTTTAAAAGGAGGACATCGAAAGCCGTTACAAAACTTGAAGTAAAACTGATTATGGGTCATAAAGAGAAACGAAATTTTTCTACTTGAAAGTTATAACGAAGAAACTTGCATAACGGAGAATTTGTAAGAGGACTCCTTATTTTTATTTTCATTGCGGCGGATGTTTAGCTTTCATTAACTAATGAATCTGTTCAAATTATTTAATATTAAGTTTTATTTTTCCTTATCGTCTTCTGAAAATCATATATATTTTTTAAGTTTCACTGTTAAAAACTTTATTATTTCCTTTCCCCTTTCTCTTTAAATTAACTACTCCAATTAAATTCCAGTTTCTTCTTTTAATGGATTCTTTTTTGAATTTTAATGTTATTTATATGTGTAGGTTTTCCTTTAGGATTATAAGTAAGGCAATAATTATATCTTGAAACCCTTTAGGATGATCCCGCATTCTGAAATCTGAAAAATCTGAAAATATTCCACATGGAACATCATCACAAACGTCAATATGCTCAAACAAATTAATTACTATGGAATTATTATCTAGCTTGGATAGTAAGCAGCTAACTTTTAAAGGGGCCGGGAGGCTTTTGATATTGGAGGTCGGAAAAACGAGCCCTGTTTAATTCTCAGAAAATCAGATTCTGTCATTGATTATTATTCAACATGTCTACTGCAAATGATCGAAAGCGTTCGATAGAAAACTTCATTAATGAGCTGTCTGCGGAAACGTGTTTGAAAACTGGTTGTCTATGATTAGCAATCATGATTTTACTAAACTGCAAAAAATATTTTTAAATAACTAATATTAAATATGAAAGTATTTGGCAGTGAGAATCTACAGTAATAGTTTTTAACTTGTGTCCTATGTTCTTTTTGCGAACGGCATTACATACATCCACAAAAACGGATGGCCTTTAGG